>OX463852.1:34909452-35191952 GCA_949825065.1 Odontocerum albicorne | reverse complement strand
GGATAATAAATTAAGTGTGAGTAGGTGGGACGTGTTGAACGAAGAGGGGATATTTACAATTGAGTAAAGATTGTATGCTATGCACAGAGAATTGCTGTATAGTATATAGTTAAAGAAAATATAGTCGAAGGTCTACTCACCCATTACACACGGACTTTCAGCATCTTACTTTCTAGTAGGTCACGAAGCAACAAAATTAAATAAATAAAATAAATATAGGTTTATTGGTAGCAACATAGTAGTATGTACATAATATATTTAAATACACTTCAAAAACACATAAATTGCAGAAAATACATTTAAGACAGAATCTATCAAAAGGTCTGGGCTCATCTAATAACATCCCCTCGGCCAAGATACACCCCACCAATATAGAGCGAGCCCAGCCACGGGGAAACCAGATGTTTTTCAGCCCACACCCTTGCACATGTAGAATAAATAAGAAGAAAAAAAAACAGAAAATAAATACAATCAGTGAAGTCAAATGTCCAACGCCACGAAGGAACTGCTCGCCTCGTTTAAATGGGATGTCCTGACCTAGCACCTTCAGATTATTATCTCTTTACCTCCCTGAAGCTGCACATGGGTGGAAAAAGGTTTTCAACCGACGAGCAGGTAAAGGAGGAGGTGGAGAAGTGGACGGAGGGGTTGGCGGGAAACTACTTCGAGGAAGGCATCAAAAAGTTGATACCCCGCTTCACCACCTGCATTGCGAGGAATGGCGACTATGTCAAAAAATAGCTTACATATGTACTACGGTAACCACGTAATTTTTTTGTTTAAATAAAAAAAAATGTAACCTACAAAAATGCAGTACACTTATTTTCTGGATATGCCTCGTAGACGGCAGAAAAAAAAGCAAATCCACAAATAACATACAACCTCAGAATAATTCAAACAAACAAATAAATTAGTGACAATCTCGCCATTTTTCAATTTTCTTCATTAGATATTTGTTTCCAGTCTGTTGTAGCCGGGTTTGGACCAAGTATATTTCGTAGTATTTGGTATTGGAAACTATAGTTCGGAAATTCTAGGATGAGTCCTGTGACAGCTCACAAATTTGCCCTAATACAACCTTATGTAATGTATTTACCTAAATAACTTGCTATTTATTAGAATTGAGGCTTATATTAAAGTTGATAAAATAATTAAAATTACTGAATATCGTTACAAGGTTGTATTGGGGCAAATTTGTGAGCTGTCACAGGACTCATCCTAGAATTTCCGAACTATACTCGTAGTACTATTTAAGCTCCTCTGTGGGATTACAGCATCTTCCAAATTACAAAGGTCGTCATTTATATCTCTCATCTCATACAACGATAATTATTTCAGGTAATAATGGAACCTTTAATTAAAGAGGAGACGAATACAAAAAATGAATACAGGTTGGTATAGTACAAAAAACCGATCGAATCCATGAAAAAATAATGATAAGGTACATACACAATCGGGTATTGTTTTGTAATCCTTTCGCTCAGTTGTCCCTAGTCGATAATATTTGTAAGAGGCTTTGCATAACGAAACTGATCCATGATAAGAAATACTGCATAAGATCTAATAACAGTCCCCTGATATGATTTAGGTTTGTTGTTATTAGGGAAATGGTTGCACCATGTCTTGCTTCAGATAGATCACCATTAAGATTAGAGAATAACAAGGCTATTGCAGAATTGTTTGGAACCGATACATACCCAAAGAGGTATGGATCGATCTAATTACATTGTATTGGGTCAAGATGGAAACAATATGGCTTAATGTTAACTTGTTTTAATGTTATCTTAACAAGTTATCAATAACTTTACATTTAAGTCGCTTACGAAGCAGTTTTGGTTTACCCAAACTGGTTCTTCTTAACTCTAAAGCAAATCTTAAAGGTTTAAAGTACTCATTATTTTCTATTTACATCCATTTAATTCTAACAATACATCAGACGCTGCAGTACTCCAAAGTAAACACTCCTACATTTGAGGTGACGCAGGCTCTGTCGGGTCACGGGGTCATGCTAAGCTACCTGACGAGATTTAAATTGGAGACGAATAGCTCATGTCCTTGCGATGACCAGACGGAGCAGACGGTGCAACACATCTTGTTTCACTGCCCATCAACTGAGCAGAAGAGGTTCCGGGCTGCAGGACTTATGCGCCAGAGTGGGATAAATCTGGACATCCTATCGGCCTTCCTGGACGCGGAGACTGTGATGTTGGCGAGGGCCTTCGTTGCAGGCGTGGTGAACAGCATAAGACAGATGAACATGAGACATAACACGGCTGCGCTGGAGGCCGACCGCGAGACGACCCATGCGAACGCGGACAGGGGATAATACCGAGGGAAAAAACACCACATCGTAAGGCCAAACAGCCGGCCATCCCGACTGAGTTTGTTGCGATTCCTCAGTCGTAAGGTGAATGCCGGGATGGGACCAATCAAAGTCGTGCGCAGACGCTTTCCTTCCTATCCCAAACACAAGTAAACACCGACATGGTACACACGGACACACAATAAACACCGCAAACAGGGAACACAAAAAAGGGATAAATCCGTGGCGACACAATTCGCTACGGATAAACAAACCATGAACCTAAAACCTTGTACGTGATAAGCAAGGTAGCTCACTTCCCAACTCACTTCTAAAAAAAACAACTGTAATACGAGTATTGAAAACACGAATATAAAAACTCTCGATGCAGATATCACCTACTCTCAGATTGGCATAATACTTCTCTAGAGCTTTAGCTTCTCGGACGATTTTTCTGCAAACTGATCAGTTACTTCCAATCTACGTTCACTATTAACTTCTTTAAATTCTGCTACATGTTATCGAAAAGCCTCTATTTCGCTTCTTTTCTTCTGAGTTGTTGGGATTGCATAATGATCTTTGTTGACTGTGTCAACTGAGATCAGATTACATGGCCTATCCATGTCAACTATACTAGAATTAGAGATTGATTTTCCCACACTTCTCTATGGATTTGAGACTTGTATTCTCTATAGAAGACACATTCGGAGCCTTGAAATGTTCCACCATCGTTTCCTTGTTACATTCACTGGAGTAATCATGTCGTAAATATCTCAGTCTTGCAACGCTCCAACTGTAAACCTGTAGATGATATAATTGTGGAGGCGAAATCGAGGTAAACCGGACATGTGGTACGCATGGGTGATCGTAGATCATAGACCGTCATATACGAGGAGGTGATGGGCAAGCCAAAGATGATGAGCAAAGGAAGCGCTATAAGGATAGTCCGCAAGAGTCGCTGACTCTGTGCGTTTAACGAGTCACTTTCAAACTGATTTTATTCTTAGACCCTTTAAAATATGTTTTTCTGTAGCTTCTATGCTGCTAATCACAAATTCTTACACCGCTGTTAATTAATGCAGTATAAAAAACGTTGCCTGACGTGGAAGATTGTAGCAATCTTAGAATTTAGATATCCTTATCATCAGATCTTTAGGTTGTTTTAGGTTATCAAAGACAGTGTGCTTTCTGAAGTACAACAGCTGATATACTACGACTATAAACAAATATACACCCACGAGCGTCTTCCATCCACAAAATGACTGTTAATCAATTATACTCGATCACGAGGAATTGATTATCGTACATATCGTCTCGATAGAATTTTGCAGAACCTACAACGTGTGTGTCTAAATGACTTCATCGAGGTTTCATATCCACATGCAACCGGATATGTTAGCTTTGAGTGACATTTCGATTGCATTTGCCGCACATAACATAACTCCACAGCGACAGTCGTGAGGCCGATAATTTATGTCAGCCGAACGCGATAGAAATTTGGCCGAATGATCAACTCAAGGCTGAAGTCGTAAACAATCCATCCATCCGCATAAGTCTGTTGCAGCACGTTTGTAAACAACGTGTGTGACCATGCCTTCATAAACTCAATATGAGCAAAAAACAAATTCATTTAGAAATTATGTTTATAAATGGTCTTTCAAATTGAGCGGTTTTTTCGATTCTATTTTTTTTTATTCTTGAATAAAACACACAATTTGCTTTCATTTCAAAAAACTTTTTATTGGTCATTAAAGTATAATGTATGACATTTAAACACAAAAAAACAATATCCGCCAAATGTCCACCTCTTGCAGCTCCACAGATGTCCACTCTTTTGTCAAAATTTTCGATGACATTTTGGCATAATTGCGGTTCTAACTCACCAATAATGCGAATAATTTCGTCCTTCTGCTCAGGAATTGATCGGGGGTCTTTCTTATATCATAGACATAGCTTTTCACGTAACCCCAGAGAAAATAGTCCAACGGTGTCAGATCACATGATCTTGGTGGCCAATTAATATCACCGTTTCCGGAGATTACAATACATAAAATAATTCAACAATTAGTATTGTATAAATTTCATACATTACACTTCTCAAATGTCACAAGACCCAGGCATGTATGCGACGCCATATGTGTTTTATCCAAGAATAAAAAAAAACGCTCAATTTAAAAGACCCTTTAGTTTATTAGAAAACCAACAGATCTTTGGGAACATAACATATATTTTATATTACTCAGCGTAATTTTTTAAATTCCTATTTTTGGTTTACAAGAAAATAAAAAGTCCCTTGAGTACATCATACAGGTTGGAAATAACTCAGTGTCATTTTTTTACATTATGTTTATAGTTTATTAGAAAACAAACAGTTTCTTGAAAACTTAACATATATTTTATATTACTCAGCGTAATTTTTTAAATTCCTATTTTTGGTTTACAAGAAAATAAAAAGTCCCTTGAGTACATCATACAGGTTGGAAATAACTCAGTGTCATTTTTTTACATTATGTTTATAGTTTATTAGAAAACAAACAGTTTCTTGAAAACTTAACATATATTTTATATTACTCAGCGTAATTTTTTAAATTCCTATTTTTGGTTTACAAGAAAATAAAAAGTCCCTTGAGTACATCATACAGGTTGGAAATAACTCAGTGTCATTTTTTTACATTATGTTTATAGTTTATTAGAAAACAAACAGTTTCTTGAAAACTTAACATATATTTTATATTAAACAGCGTAATTTTTTAAATTCCTATTTTTGGATTATTAGAAAACAATCATTCCTTTTAGTACATAATACATATAAGAAATAACTCAACGTCATTTTCCAAAATTCTATTTATGGTTTATTAAAAAACAAACAGCCCCTTGAGTACATTATACAGATTTTACTATACCAGTGAATATTTCGTAGAAAATACTCCACTAGTACGTAATGTTTTTTACAGAGCAGTCGTGATCATTGGACATGGTAATATGGCAATAAACCCAGGTTGTACTTTATACAATAAACCCAGGTTATAATTTATACAATGAAAGTAAAGTACAATAATAAGAACTTATATTTGTTTAAATCTTAAACAGCGGTACACCCTAATTTTCAATGAATATTCAATTTGACAGAGAATGAGGCAAATTATTGTCAAGGCGGGAATTTATTGTTTTTATTACTGACATTATAAATAAAAATTTATGTATTTCTCTGTATGTATTGTATATTATTTATTTTTCCACGAACAATACCAGAGATATTTTTTAAAAGGTCTACTAACTTGAATTAAGTGGATAATATTTTAATAGTATACAAATTAGATTTATTATATTCAAGGAGATTACCTTTATGGCGACCATAAACAATTTTAAATCTTGTACCATTTTTCAAATACTCGTAATGTGTACATTCTTGTATTTATTTATTTAATCTGTGTAAATGGAATGGAGTGGTTAAGGATAAAATTACTCAGCCGAAAAAACTAACTTCTACTAAAGAAAACTCGTAATCCTTTCTTCAAAATCATTTTCTTAAATATTGAAGATGTCAATATTCTAGGGAATATTCAAAAGGGACATCCCGTGTTTTACTTATTGTCAATCTTAATAGACTGATATTTATGTACGAGTACTTTAAATAGTTGTCCAACATAACTGAATTATTTTCCAACTTAGTTGGATTAGATGTTGCTCTTTTCATCAACATAAATATATGAAAAGAAATTCTCAAATCCCTCCTCACGCTTAGAAGGTAGTATCCCAACATATCTAAAAGAAATCTTGAACATTGATGCAATTTGTTTGAGAGAAACAGTAGAGTATCATTAAACGGGAAATATCGTTTCATTTTACATGGTCTTAGTGGCCTAATTGCTAAGACACTTATCTCCCAGCCCAAGGGTTGCGGGTTCGATCCTTGTCAGAAGCCAGTTTTTTTTAAATGGGATTCCAGTCTGGTTTTCACTTAAGGACTCTTGGGCGTCTTTCCTATCGATTGTAAGACATTACCATGTGGTAATAAGCCATATGGTAATAAACATTCCTCCTTCCGTGGTTGCAGTCCTAAGACTGGTTTGCAGCAATTTGAACTCTTCTCCTCCATTCCCCCCTGTCCTGTGCGGCTCTTTTTAAGTCTGTGTATGTTGAGCAGCGCACGTCCACCAACAGGTCCTCCAGGTACTCTCGGCGTGGGCGTCCTCTAGAGTTTGTCCCCTCGGTCATGCCCTCCATTATGGCATGCAAGAGGCCCTCTTGTCGTATTATATGACCGATCCATCTTGCACGCCTTTCGGACAGGATCCTGAGCAGGTGCCTTCCTCCTTCGATTCGTTGGAGAACCTCTTCATTTGTGATGCGGTCTCTCCAGGAAATTCCTAATAGTCTTCTATAGGACCACATCTCAAAAGCCTCTAGTCTTCGTCTATCTCCTTTGGATAGGCACCATGTCTCGCAGCCGTACATCAAGATACTCCATACATAGGTCTTGATGAGGAGTATTCTCAGTTTTAGGTCTATATTATTTGATTCTATTATTTTCGACCTTTTATTAAATGCAAGTCTAGCCTGATGTATACGGCTGTCGACCTCGCTCCTGGACCGATCGTCCCATGTTATCATATCCACCTTTTGCCCGTGTATCTTTACACCTTCTCTGTGACTCATTCTCTCTCTCAAGTCGTCAATCGCGCTCTGTATATAAGCGTTAAAAAGAACAGGTGACAGAGAGCATCCCTGCCTTACCCCTTGTCTTATATTGGCTTTCTTTGTGTCTTCGTCACATCTGATTATAGCGGCCTCATTCTTGTATAGCGCCTGGATTATACGTCTATCTCTGTATTTGATATCAATTCTCTTCAAAATCTCGAAGAGTCTTTTCCATTCTACTTTGTCAAAAGCTTTCTCCAGGTCTATGAATGCGATGTATGTGTTTTGGTTTCTTCTTATTCTATTTTCTAGCAGTATTCGTAGAGACAGTACTGCTTCTCTGGTTCCCACACCTCTTCTGAAGCCATACTGGTCTCTGGAAAGGATGTTCTCTACTTTTGGTTCAATTCTCTTTAGAATGATATTAGTCAGTATTTTTGAGGCATGGGATATTAGGCTAAGAGTTCTGTGTTGCTCACATTTTGTCGTACCTGCCTTCTTTGGTAATGTGACAATTA
Source organism: Odontocerum albicorne (assembly GCA_949825065.1). NCBI lineage: Eukaryota > Metazoa > Arthropoda > Insecta > Trichoptera > Odontoceridae > Odontocerum > Odontocerum albicorne. The sequence continues at coordinate 35,184,491 of OX463852.1, read as the reverse complement.
GGCATTTCTCGAAGTTCTCTGGTATCTTTCCGGTCTTATATATTGTCTGTATCATTTTAAACAGGGCATCTGTGATTCCTTTTCCTGCTGCCTTAATTAGTTCGGCCGGAACGTCATCGATTCCGGGTGCTTTCCCGTTTTTGAGGTTTTTCAGTGCGAGGTCGAACTCTTCTCTAATGACATTACCATGTGGTAATAAACCAGGTTGTACTGTATACAACGAAAGTTTAATACAATACAATACACATAGACGAAATTTGCTTGATTGTTGTTTCTAGTGTCTTCTTTATATAATCAACAAATTGTTCTTTATGTAAATTAAAGCTTTCAATACCTACATATTTTTCCTTTCCTTCGCTTACTTAAAAAAATCATGTACTCGTATTTATATAAAGTTTTCTCTGTCAGTTGGTTTGTTGTTTTTCTGCCTATAAGGCCCAGAGTATTCTTGAAATAAAATTTCGAGGGTTTCATAGGAAGTTAAAAGCTCAAAGTCACTAAGGTGCTGAAGAATAAATGTTTCTCATAACCACCAATACCGCAATGATAAGAAACATCACTAAAAGTCACCGAGGTGCTGAATAATAAATGTTTCTCATAACCACCAATACCGCAATGATAGGAAACATCACTAAAAGTCACCGAGGTGCTGAAGAATAAAGGTTTCTCATAACGGCAACGATAAGAAATATCGCTAAAAGTATTTTCGTTGTGATAATAATGTTTCTATTCCCCAGATTTTCCAGTTTCCTATATTTCTTAATACATCATTAATAAGGGGAATTTCAGAATCACTGATCTCGAATAGTTTAGATATTTATTTATATATCTTTGTCTTTATGAAATGCCGAAAGACAAATCGCTTTTTAAAACCATTATTCATAGGCTATGTATGATACTTAGTTAATATTATTTTGAGGAATAGGATATTATTTTGAGGAAGTCCAGAATGACTAATGATTCGCAACTAAACTTCTTTTCCGCTTCATTGGAAAAAACAAAACAGTCTTTTATTTTTCGGAACATTTTTTTGTTTATAAAACGGACGAAGCGAGACGCCTGTTAGTTTTTACACTTGAATGATCTAGCATGACTAAGTCATTCATAATCTTCTTCTTGACAAAGATCTTGGATCTGTTTTCTTGCGAAAATTATTACTTGGATGTAGAGCACGAGCTTTTTAAAAAAATACATGTTTCCCTCATCCACTCACAGTCTCTAGGAACGAATTATACTCAAGAAAATGTAGCATGCTCCCTGTGACGTTTGAAATGTCATGTCTCAAAGAGATGGGGTAAAATCGTTATTTTTTTAACAAATTGAATCGTTTTTTCATAAATCGAAAAATTGTTTTTCTCTAAACTGACGTTTTAATTCCTAGTTTTCATTATATTGTCTTTCTAATGCATTGTATGGTTTGTATCTATCTTTAAATAGGCCAAGATCCACTATGAATTAATACTAATTACGAACATTTAATTTTATGTATAAAAAAAATCGAAAATCCAATTATCGTATACCCCATCCCTAGCCAATGCAGACTAACGTAGTGACTTTTGACGAACGTCGCCAAATATTAACATATTTGATTTTAACAAACTGACATATTTTTGCTAATTTGTTACAAGATGTATTAATTTGTTATTATTGTTAGTTTAATGTAATGTATTTACCTAAATATCTTGCCATTTATTAGAATCGAGGCTTATATTAAAGTTGATAAAATAATTAAAATTACTGAACGTCGTTACAAGGTTGTATTGGGGCAAATTTATGAAACGTCACAGGGACCATGCTACATTTTCTTTAGTATAATTTCCTTTACAATGCAATCGTATTTATTTATTTAACACTTTTATTGCAATACAATCTGGCGGGCTTATTGCCAGGCGGCAATCTCTTCCAACCAACCAGACAAAAGTAAATGAAGCAAGTTACGTGGTCGCATAAATAATTCAAATGACTATCCATCCCCACGAAATCCATAAACATATACGTGAGAACATGCCCACAAACCCCACAAAGACGGACAATCACCCGAACATTATTTTTCATATAAAGTGAGATATCATCAATCAAAAGGAAAGGAAAGGATGGTGGAGAGGAAAGGAAAAGAAAAATCAGGAATGAAACACGTTATTTTACTGACTAGAAATTAAGAGTTTTTTCAGTCGCTTCTTAAAGCATGCCAAGGACGGAGCGAGTCCTATATTGGTTTGTAACTGATTCCAGAGTCTCACTGCATGGACAGTAAGCGTACACTCGTAAGAAAATAAGATTCAGTCATATTTGGACGAGTATGAATTTAACACATCGCTCTATCCTACATGTTGTAATGGGTGTACTTGGGTATTACTTATTAAGTATTAGAAGATATTTAAACATGTATAAACATGTATACCCCTGTTTAAACATGTATAAATTGCTAACAGGAAAAATAGCCAAGCTTTTGTTGATTGACAAAATTTTGTTTAATGTACCGGACAGTTATTTACACCATCTTGAATTTTATAACTATAGTTCGAAAATTCTAGGATGAGTCCTGTGACAGTTCACAAATTTGCCCCAATACAACATTATGTAATGTATTTACCTAAATAACTTGCTATTAATTAGAGTTGAGGCTTATATTAAAGTTTATAAAATAATTAAAGTTATTGAACATCGTTACAAGGTTGTATTGGGGCAAATTTGTGAGCTGTCACAGGACTCATCCTAGAATTTCCGAACTATAAACATTACTTTTCACTGTAATAATAATTGAAAATAGATAAGTATCAATCTACATATATTTCGTAAAAACATAATCTTAAAGTAATGTTTATGGTATGTAAGTTGTTTAATTTTTAAATTAAATTAAATGTATTGTATAACGAAAACAGCGTACATGTACATAAAAAAATATTTAATTTGAACTAGGAATAAGGGTGACACTTGGTTTTTGCATACTGACGGCTGTGCCTTAGACGGTGGCCTTGTCGATAGCTAAGTACTTAAATTGCATCCTTGCTCAACAGATACCCCCTCAACTGTTTGAACATTGTTCAACTCTTCGTTGTTTTAATTAAGGTGCTCATTTTATACGGTTTAGCCGTTTGGTACATAGCAGATGCTGACATTTTGAAACTTATCTCTAGAGATGCAACTTCTTTTATAATCCAGTATATTATAATATTCAATAATAAATGATTAAGGTTGTACCTTTGCTTTATTCGCCTCATCGCATCTACATTCGAATATCCATACATTATAAATTCTCCACCAGCTTATATTATATATTCACCGATATTAATTTTTGAGTTATTTACGTTCGTATTTAAATATTTTTTTAAACATTTCATATGCATTATTTCATCCATAATTACACAATAGATGCATATGCGGCAACTAGTTAACATTTGACAACCATCTGAATCGATAACTTTGAGATTTGACACAACAGTAAAAAAATAAAACGAATTCCGTGCCATCATAAAACATTTTTATTTGAAGAAGTTAACAGCTTCGTAGATCAAAGCCGAGCTGGATGAAGTTCACCGGGACTCTGTACCAGTGTTGAAGACTGTTTATTTCTGATTAAATTAGTTTAAACGTGGTCATACATGCAGTGAAGACGAATTGCGTCCACAACGGAAGAAATCATTGAAAAATCCATGGTATCGTAATAGAAAACCGCTGAGTTCATGTGCGCGAGATTGCTGAGGCTTTGAGCATTTCAAGTAAACGGTGCACAATATCCTACACGAAAATTTTTATATGAAAAAGCTGTCTGCACGCGATGGGTGACGCGATTGTTGACTGTCGATCAAAAACGCACTCGAAAGGACATTTCAACGCAGTTTCGACGGATTGAATCGCAATCTGAAGGTTTTTTGCGTTGATTCATGACAAAATTGGACCCACCACTACACACCAGTCAAAACAATGGGCATCAACTGGAGAAAGAAGGCGAAAAGGTGATTACCGTTTTGTCAGCTGGGAAAGTTTTTTAAGATTCCCAAGGAATCGTAATAATTAACTACTTGGAAAAGGGTAAGCCAATTATGGGAGTTTATTATGTGGCATTATTGAACCATTTCAAAGACGGCTTGAAAGAAAAACGGTCAAGACTAGCGCGCAAAAATTGTTCTTCCACCAGGACAAAGCGCCGTCCTACAAATCGATCGTTGCAATGACAAAATTGCACGAATTGGGCTTAGAATTGGTACCTCATCCACCATATTCCCCATACTTGACCTCATGTGACTTTTTACTGTTCCCGAAATTATAAAATTGGCTCAGTGAGAAGAAATTCTCGCTCAATAAGGATGTAATCGCCATTTGGCCGAGTTTGACAAAACTTATTTTTCAGACGGGGTGAAAACAAAACAACAAAAATCCATCGCTGGACCAAGTGCAAATGAGACTATGTCGAAAAATAAAAAAGTGTTTTTCCAAAAATTTATTTAACCAGCTTTCTTGCCGATCTTTTCAAGCTACCTATGTATATCAACAAATCAGTTTTTCTTTATACTCTCCCACATTTCATTTCAAGATGATATTGAATATTAACGCAAAACCTACTCAGTCCTTTTACAGAAGCCCCTTGTTTTTCTTATACCAGTGCGATGGAGTCGCAAATATTTATCACACTAGGCATGTCCATTATTCTTTAAAAATATTTTTTATTCCGTCTCGGTTGAAGGTAATCGAATTTAATTTTCACCGATTCAATAACGGCAGCTTTGGAGTAAAAAATAATACAAAACTCGGAAGATTTCTCGTCATAATGAAAGTAAAACCAACGCAAAGTGATGCAATTATTTAATGATGTGAAAACAGAGTCGAATCGAAAAGGGGAATTATGTTATGTAGCCTAGTATTTTTTTTAAATATTGTATACACTACACTTCACTGTATTGCAGTGTAGTGCATATTTACTATATTGTATTATGCTGTACTTACTACACATCCATTTATTGTAGAATTTGGACCATTAGACATAAAATTGGGGTGCGTCTTATGGTCCGAAGGTTGACGATACGTGGTAATAAGTCCCTACATAAAATATTTAAACTATCAAAAGAAATATTTCACGCATTTACATTTATTTTAATTTAATTTATTTAATTAATGACACAACAGTGTCTTTTATATACAAATGAACATATGACAAGTTATATAAGTACTTAAAATCATTATTAACAAAAAATACAAAACTTTATCTTAAACCAACATGGAAATATAAAAAGCAGTAGTAATAATAAATTACAAAGTCGTTGTTTAAAACTATTTAATATTAATATGAATATTTAAGTTCAATTATTATATTTTTGGTCTTTCTGGAGTGATAATGTGTGAGGAGTTGAGTTTCGCAAGATGTTTCCAGTTGTAGTTGAGTGTCACTGTTTGTCAGGTTGATGAGAGCGTGCAACGGGGTTTTTTTGTGTTATCAAAAATCGGAAAGAAGTATCGATTTATTTTTTCATGCTAGATATCCTCAGTGAGATACAGGCAAAAGCCTAGTTTACTGGGGATATGACAAATGAAAGGCAACAAACCCAGATCCATTAAAATTATATGTCCAAATCAAATTACCTGTTGTTTTTTCTCAAATTGTGTATATTTCTTGTCATGTGTAATAATAAATAAATAAATAAATAAATATATCATAACATATGTATGCATGATATATCACAAAATATTACCAAATTTTACGTAATTGTCGAAGACTTGTTTTATAGTGGTAAAGAACTTAAATTTGTTTTCACCTATACATGTATTTAATTTGACTAACTAGATATTATATTTTTATTCGTTCCTTTTACTTAATTTTAATTACTTTATTTTAAATTTTTCCTTTGCCTATTGAATCTTTCCATATTAATTTGACAGTTCATTTAGCGCGCAAAACAAATAAAGACGTCCGACACACCTATAAGTTGGTAACAATTTCAGAAGTATGTTGTACCTGGGTGGATAATTCATGGTAAGCTGATAAAGAAGAGAATATTATAAAGTATTTTAATAAATGTGGTATAAGTAGCGCGTTTGATTGTATCAAAGATGGGTTAGTTTTTTAAGAGAGTGACAATAATAGTTCAGACAATAATAAGAAAAGTGTTAGTAACGACACGAAGGACAGCGCCGAGACAGTAATAAATAATTGCATACTACTGGTACAAGTTATGGTAATAATAATCAAAAATGTATAGTAAATTTATAAGAATGATAGAATATTCTTTTCCAAAAATTGTTTCAAAAATTTTGAGTGCGTCTTATCCAAAAAATGCGGTAATAGAATACATTTTGCTTTTTTCCTGTTCTACTTTTTGCTGTAGATACTTAAATCTGTTGTTTTTTTTATTATTTTATGGGCTGTGAATTACCAGCTATCCCTGCATCTCTTTGAAAATAGGAAACCATGAGAAACTATACGTCTTCTCTGGTTTTCCCATCTAACGATGTCTTCGGTCTAACACTTTTTTCTGTATTTCTAATTCTTTCTCTGAGTGTTTTGCCAGTTTATAGCAAGATCGTAATTTGTTAAAAGGAAAACTTTCATTCCTCTGACATCTAAGGAGGATCCATGGGGGTTCTAACGAATTATTTTATTATTGTGGCTTCTAAGGAATGTTTGTGAGAGTTCTAAAGAGTTCCTTTATTTGTATAGCTTCTAAGGAGAGTTTGTGGAGGTTCTAAAGAGTGGTCTTATTTGCGTGGCTTCTAAGGAAGGTTTGTGGGAGTGTCACGAAGTGCCTGCATTTGTAATGCTTCTAAGGATGGTTCTTGGGTGTTCTACGGAGTGCCTTTGGTTTTTTTAATATGGAAATTTCTTAAACTAACCTGAAAGTTGTCAAAATGTATTATGTGAAATACGTAGCGAGGCTATTCCTTTTTTGAGCTCAATCTAAATTCAAACTCAAAACCCCGAGATAAATCAAACGTTCTACCGACTAGGTCACAGCTACCAATAGCATACCACAAATCGGTAGGCTTACATACAAATTTCTCAGATAATGTGTCATATCAGAACGTTAGGTCACATGCCAAAAAATAATTACGACAAACTTATTAATTGCCTTTTGGTTCCACAACATATTAAAAAGGAAAATTGAAAACTAAGCTAAAATCCTTATTACGCACCTGAGCAGAGGAGTTTCTTTAGTTCATTGTTGGATAAATACAGCAATATAATACGTATGGAAAGTACCATTTATCGCTTCACTGGTGAACGTCGCGGTTTCATCTTTGACATTTCCATGAGGTCAACCACGATATGCAATCACTCCCCGACAAATGATATCGGACGGGATATCTTGCATTCTCTTTGTGTATACAACGAGAATAATGAATTAACTAGTCCCGGCACGCAATATTCTCTGCATTATGTATAATACATTCAGTATATGACTATAATAATAATATTATTATCAAGTTTTATTGAACTTCGCGCGCTTCTCCATTGTTGTTGGCACGTAATTTTCCGTAGACATCTAGCGGCAATATTTCAAAACTTTATGCGTGCATGTTTGATATGGTGTCAAAATAAAAGCAGAATTCTGTAAAATTAAATAAATATGTATTTTAAATTATAAGTACGAGTATATAATACTTATATATTAATGTGATAAATTTATTTTACCAACACAGCTATTTACAGACACCTACGTGCCTTATCAGTATACTTTAAGACACAATAAACCAAGTCGAGGACTTTGTTGTCTCTGCTAAGCTCTTCAGCGTTTTCGCATCATCAGTGCCGATATATTAACGAATAAAATATGAAAGAATGGATATTTTAGTTGATTAATAATTTATTCGTTTATAAAAGTGACCACTACAATGTCTTTAATTTTTGTGTGAATATTTGACATATTGATTGAAAACTTACAGTTTTCTCGCTTCGTAGTTAGGATGACCAAATTTTAGTTTATATAAACCCGTGAAAGAGATTATTCGTGAGAATAAAAAAAGTTTCCTTCAATGGGAAATACAAGATGTTTAAAGAAAACAAAACACTAGCGAATAAAAACAAAAGCAAATAGAAACAACACAAGCAAATAAAAACAAAAAAATATTCCTTTCTGTTAATGTTTAAATAAATGAACTTTCCTTTTAATACTCGTACATATATGATATATTATACATATCATCAAGCAATATCCCTGTCGAGGCAGGCAGAGAGAACAGTGCGCCAGACTTTCCTATTTCGACACACATCCTTAGCCTCTTCGACATCTGTACAACTTCGACGATTTTTCTAACTTTCTAGATTTCTTTCTGATGATGAATTGCAGAATTTGATAAGTTAATTGTATGAGGGGTGCGAAGAGAAAGATCTGAGAATGAATATAGCAAAATCCAAAGTTGTGATGATATGTATTAGGTGTTTACATAAGTTGTGTTCGTTTTTTTTCCAAATTTAAAAATGAGCACCAAAAGTAAAACAAAATGGTAAAGGTTATACTTACGTCATTCGAAAGAAAATTTTCTGCTCTACAAGATATTGTGTTTTTTTTACGTTACATATATTATTTTATTTGATTACAAGCCTTCAAAATGGAATTTCAATCGTAAAAGCAAACACAATATCTTGTAGAGCAGAAAATTTTCTTTCGAATGACGTATAACTTTTACCATTTTGTTTTACTTTTGGTGCTCATTTTTAAATTTGGAAAAAAACGAACACAACGTATGTTAACACCTAATACATATCATCACAACTTTGGATTTTGCTATATTCATTCTCAGATCTTTTTCTTCGCACCCCTCATACAATAAACTTATCAAATTCTGCAATTCATCTTCACTCTCAGCCAACACCACGATGTCATCAACATACTCGTACAGCAACCCGCACACATTCCTATTTCACATTCGTATGCCACCTATTGACCTCTGTAGTTCATTCATACATAAATGGAAATATTAAATAAGCAGGGTACCATAACACATGCTTGTTTTACCCCCTTTGAAATATTAAACCACTTGGTCAATATACCGTTCACTCTAATACTATACATAGATGCTCTACTTCCAACATATACCTAATTAATGACACCGAATTAATTGATTATTTTAAGTAAAAATACAAACAGTAATACATCTTGCGATTTATTTGAGGCTTTTGGTATTTATTTATTATTATTTTTTTAACCTGGTGAGTTTATTGCCATGTGGCAATCTCTTCCAACCAACCAGAAAGATGTTTTTATAGGCCCTAAGTGTTAACCAGGGTTTGGTACACTCTGTATATATAATACATACGTTTATACGAGTATACATTGAATGTTGACACAAAAAATAGTTAAATACGCACGATTTACGTATATTACGTAATTCTTAATATAATAAATAATTAATCCAAACGTTATCAGTTTTATCTTATTCAGGGTTTCTCAAATTGTGTTTCGGAAAATACTCAAAAAAATCGTTTCATTTCATTTCCTTGCCCATCCCTTTCCCAGTTATTGTGATATTGAAATACCAATTTTGTTTACATCTTAAAAATATGATAATTTTAATTAGTTAAGTTATGTAAACCAAAAGCTTATATTTTAAACAAAGATTGGCTCAAACTGTGTAAGTCTAATTTGATTAATTTGAAGAGAATGTCGTAGAAAAATATATATGACGGCCGTACAAAATTTAGATAAACGTAAATGTATTGAAATTTTACTTTGAAATCACAAAATTTCGAGTAAAGCTATATAAATTTTAATTTAGTTTAGTATTTAGTAGAATTAATTTAATAATACTTATTTTTATCTTTATTTTGAAATATTCTTGTACGGTACCGGTACAAAGACTGTACAATAGGTGGATGGTTGGACCCTCGGAGATTCCGGTACGACTTCAATAAGTCTCGGTGAACAGCTAGGTGAAGAGAAGAGATTCCTCGTTGACCGGTAGAGCTTTGTAAAAATAAAAACACAGTATGACGTTTTACAAAACGAAAATATATTTGCCCCGTTTTGCGTCCCTTATTTTTAGCCCATCTCACATCTAAAGCACCTTGATCGGACCGCTTATGCAGTCATCCTGCGCTAGTTTAACGCGTTTATCGCGCGCAGGATCCGTCCGATCATTATGTAGTGATAGTGCGAGGACTACACAAAGTGACATTTTATTACAATAAAACAATATTTAAGCAACTTTCAACAAGTCATAGTTCAACAATTTTTGTTTGCAGGTAATACATAAATAATTACTAATCTAACATTATATGACGCATAAATTCGAAATTCTTCCAAATGCATGATACATATATTTTTTCGCCTGTCCTAACAATTTCAACAGGTTTGAATTTTGGTCCTTGAGAGAGTACTTTAAGGACACGTCCCACACCGCATACATTCTACTAATGCAGGTATCCAACATCATGTTAAATACCTGTGATGTACTAATAAATGAAGTAAAAAGTGATGTGACATATTATTGGAGCGTAATTATTTATTCAACACAAAAGGATAATTGACTCATTCTCAAGTCATGATAATCAAAAGTACGTTCGAGGACTTTTAATCAACTTCTACTAACGCTTGTTTTTTAATTTACCCAGCATTGCTTCTACCACACAGTAAAATAATTTGAATTAAAATATAAACCTTGAGAATTGTTGTGACTGCAGCAGATGTTAAATGTTATCTATTTTAATAAATATGATTGATGATACTTGTTACTTGTGTAAACAGTAACTTTCGATGAGTTTTACTTTTAATAAGTTGTCATGAGTGGTGGTTATCTTTTTTTATATCCCGTACATTGTGAATACATGGTAGTAACCAGAACAGTATTTTAATTTTGCACAAAACCTATGGATAATCATAACCGATGTAGTATTGGATAACCGATGCTAATAATTTTAAACTGGGACCAAATTACATTATCAGCATCGTCGTATTTTTTAAAAATCAATCTACGAGGGTCATCTAGAAAGTAAGGTTACAAGGGCTCCTGAGGCCGGGGGATTTTTTTTGTTTCGAAGTTGGTGCACCTGGCGTGTAGGGGGGATCCTAACAGTCAGTTTGTTTGGTCCCGCGTGTTTGTCGGCCATTTTGTTCAGTCAGAGTAAATTCTTCCGATGGAGATGTCGTCGCACGCTCCCGCCACCTCCCGTCCGTGTGAGATCCGCGCGGTCATCAGTTTTTTTTTACTTTGCAGAACAATACCGCCGCGAATATCCATCGGAAGGTCGTGGAAGTTTATGGTAGTGATGTGATGAGTCGACAACATGTCACGAAGTGGGTTAGATTGTTCAGAGAAGGCCGTACTGAACTCAGGACGAGGGAAGGCAATGATTTCTGACGAACTTGTGCAAAAAATTGAAGAACAAGGGCGGAATGACTGCCGTGTGACGCTTGACGACCTTCACGAAGAATTTCCTGACATTTCTCGAAGTCTCCTTGGTGATATTGTGTCGGAAAAACGTGGTTACAAGAAGTTGTGTGCGAGATGGGTGCCCAGAATGCTCACACAGGAGCACCGTCAAAATCGTGTGACCGCCGCGCGTGAATTTTTGGATCGTTTTGCACAAGAGGGAGAAGCTTTTCTGGACTCTATCATGACGGGGGATGAGACGTGGGTGTGTCACTACACCCCAATAATTTTTCCAACGATCAGGAGGTCGAGGAAGCTGTGAAGAAGTGGCTGAAAGAGCTGGCGGCGGAGGTCTATGACACTGGCATAGAAAAGCTGGTGCCCTGACTACAGAAATGTCTCGATCTCGACGGCGATTACGTTGAAAAATAGTTTGATATATTTGTGAAGTATCCTGTGAATTTCAATTAAATACAAGCATTTTTCGATCCTACATAAATGTTGTAACCTTACTTTCTGGATGACCCTCGTACTTTACTTATTATTTTTATTGTTTACTCTCAGTAATATCATTCAGCTGGCTTACACCGGTTTTTACGAACAGGTTGTTAAAAATTGGTACCGGTTAGCCGAATCAATTTTACAAATGTCGTAGAAGTATCAAACTATACCTTCAGTATTATATCCAACCACAAATCTGTCAACCCTGTGTAATTAATTCATTTATCAATAGAATGCAAAGTATTTTTTTAATGAATTCATTTATCAATAAAAGCTGCTCTGTGTTTAATAAGGAATTCGTTGAGTTGGACATTTTTTGGATTTCAATTATTGTACTTAAAAGAGGATTGAGTTAGTAATTTGTTACACATTGATTAACCCGATGGCGAGCCCAATACCCTAGTTACTATTAAATGCTTTGTTTTATTTTTGTTTCGACTTTTGTTTTCTCCCTTTTCTGGATTTTTTATTTGTATCTCGATTTATAAAGTATTTTTTATTGCTTCAAGGCCAAATGTGATTTTGTTATAAGTAATATTTTATGAAGACGTCACTGGTTTAGATTACGTTTTTTTTGTAATATATTAAAGTTATCAAGAAACTGTTAGTTTTCCAATAAACTGAAGTAAAATTGAAAAATTTCCACCACACCGTTAGTGCTAGAATTGTTTCAATTACTCAATCCAAATATATAGCCCTAATAATTAAACAATTATTTTATTGCCGGTACAGAAATCCTAACTCAGAAGTCGCTTTTAACAGTTGTTTTCTTGAGTTAACGTCAAATATGTTTTATTGAATGCATAGATAGAGTTTTGGGCGGTGATTGGTGGAAATTCGAAACTATCTGGTTGTTAATAAATAAATATGACACCCCTGCAACTGTCCCTGCATAAATCTCTATAATTTGACCCATCGGCTGGTTGTCTTGTATATTTTGTGGGAGACCTAGTATCCGAGACTTTTGATAAACGAGATAGAAGTTAAGAGAGGGAATGTGATCCCCCTTCTCCCACTTGACTAAAAAGTGTTCTATCATTCATATGATATCCCTCAATATTTATGATGCAGACATATTGAAGAGCATGGCTGAAAGACAATATTGTCTTCAAACCAAGTAGGCAAGCCACTCACAATTCACCATTGTATCCGTTGTTAATACTACCGCACGTAGATAAACAACAATACTCTAACACGTGTTATGTGATGGGCGCATATCCTGTTTTTTTTATTGTCATAAAGCGAATCCCAGGATCAACTCTCTCATTAACAAAATCTATAAACTATAAGTTTAAAAACGTAACATTGCACATGTCAGCCATTTGAGATTTTTAAAACTTAATATTTCATCGTTGTTGTGATATGTTCTTGGAAATGCTTCCAACTCCTTGACGTGGGTGGATCGTGAGAAAGGTAGTATTAATTTATTTAACCGAAATAAAGATAAGTATGTTATTTGACCAAATGTGTCATTTACTCCTACAATCTCAATCAAAAAGAGATGAAGATTTTACAAAAAAATGGATATGTTAAGGTCCCACAAGACTCGAATTCCTTCGATACATTTGCACAAGAGAGGAACGAGGTTACTGTGACATTACACCCTGTAAATTATATGTACGCATCCGTGATATCCTACATTTTACAAGTCCCCTGAAAAAAAATTTTTTTCGATCACCATCTACTTCCGACATAACACGCGAGCATTGTTACCAGGCGACTTCTAATCAGACTGGTCCCGTTTTTGTAGCATCGGGAGTCTAACTCGAAACCTCTATGTAGAACTACCAACTAGGCTGTGCTACCAACTGTTCGTCAGATACATCTTAAGAAGCCTTTGTTTGGTCACACGTGCGACGAATGTAATGCGTATCTTAATGAAATTTTTGAATATCGCCAATAAAATTGAAATTTTCACCGTCGCTAGGCGAGTATCTTTTATTATTCGGTTGACTGTAAATTGTAATAAACGTCAAATTTCAAGGGCGGGAAAATTAAGTGATACAAATATTTTGAACACATCAGTATTCAATATACACATCTCTTTTATTCGCCTATGGTGTAAAAGAGACGTCGAGCGTTACTACATAACACAAACGTCAGAATGGAAACCTAACCTCAAAGGTTACTGTCGTACTGGTTTTAACAATCGCCGACTTAGTAATTTTATTCAATTGGTGAACGTTGAAAATTCTTATCTACGTGTGATAAAAGTTTTGAAAACACAGTACACTTTTTCGTTTTTAAAATATTTATCTTTATTCAGTTGGTTATTTTGATATACCGAGTGAGAATTGTCACGGGTTATCCAGCGATATGGCTTCATCAATTTTACGTGTTCTTCGTTTAGAAGTGAGTAAAAATATGTTAAATTTTCCTTGTTTCAAGTCAATTTTTTAACTATCAGGTGTTTGATATTGAGTTTCAAGTTTCTAGATTTTGAATATAAGTTTTTCTTCATAATATACGTTTCAAGAGATATTTAAATTGGTCCAAAACTTTATACAAACATTATTATATATATTTTTTATAAACTAAATATAATACTTATAATCTTCTTAAAAAATAATTATCAATTTGTAAAAGGGAGAACAAAAGCAGTTCCTATTAATTGAGATACAGGCAAACCCCTAGTTTACAGGGGACAGGACAAATGAAAGGCAACAAACCTATTGCCAAATAAATTGAGTATCCACTTTAAATTCCTGTTTTATACTTTTTTCTGTCTTGTTTTTTATAAATGATGTGTTCATTACTTGTCATGTAAATAAATAAATAAAATTGCAGAAAGAACATATTAGTTCTTGTATCTGTACTATGTCGACCAAAATGAATAATTTAACACAATTTTTAAATGTCATATAAAATATGGTTCACCATCACGTTTTGTCACCATTGGGGTAGGCAGAGAGGGCAGATCGTCACTTCATTCTATCCTGGCACATTTCTTTCACTTGTCACATCCATACACCTCTTCGTGCATACTCTCCTATTATAAAGGTTTTTCACTATTTCCTCTTTTAGAATTTGATCTAGTTACAGTTTTCTAGGTCTTCCCAAACTTCTCGTACATTCTAAACTACTTGTAAAATCCACGCGTTCCGGTGCTGTGTTTCAATACACATCAATACACATGTAAAAAAGAGCGATTAAAAATCGGAAAAAATAGGAATATTCATAGCCAATCGCTTAAATTAATTAAATTTGAAGTCAAAGTGATAATAATTGAAATTTAATTGCTGAAAACATGAAAAAAACATTGGCCGACGTTCACCAAACGGGCGAAGAAATCACCTCAAATGAATGCCCGCGAGCTACTGAAGCGAGGGAAGCAAGCAAACTGAGATTCTATTTCTTGCGTTCCCATATACCGAAGTAGAGTGAGAATGAGACGTCAATAGCGTCGCTTCTCACCCATAGCGTATTTTTAGAATGAATATACCTATGTCACACATTGGCACACGTTTGATTGTATTGGTGAATTTATTCCCGATTTTCACAAAATATCTCTGATGTGGCTGATAAGTGCTAATTATTATTGATATTATTTTTTTCATTCAATGCGTAAATGTATTAAGGAGGAATGCCTAAAATCTGAACCCTGTATTTATTATATTTATAGAGATATTAAAGTTTTTAGAAGCAATGTGTACTAGTTACACATCATAGAGAAGGAAGGGTTAATGCTTATATTTATTATTCTGTCATACATTAAGTTGGATAAGGTTTTTCAGTGTTTTATTGCGTGGTTTGGCTTATGATGTTGATGTTTCGAAAATGTTGCAGTTTTCATTTTCAGGGTTTGTTTGTAGTCAACATTGCCATCTAACAAGCCCTGAAGTTGAAAACTGTAACGCATCATAATCCAAACCACGTGGTAAAACACTCCGAAAAACCTTGTCCAACTGATACGAAGAACCATGAAAGCGTCAAAACATATCTGTCATACATTGCTTTCCACACATTCTACGCAACATTTATTTACACAGCATTTGTCTTACTAATTTTGTACCATAATCCTAGTCTGATTAGTTACCAATAGTATATTTAGTTTGATGTGCATGGCCGCGCGATAATGCACTGAACTTTCGTGCGGAAGTTCGTTGGTTCGAACCCCGCGCTGTGCTACTCACCTCGAATAACGCAGGCATTTCACCTAGTATAAGGATACCTATGACTTCGGTCATAATCTATTCTTTAAAAAAGGGGGGGAAAAACATGCATGTAACATGAAATTCTGATCGATTTATTACAAAACACTTCATCATTTCATTCTTCAGAGTCTACAACTATTAACCAATTAGCCTTCTAGCAAAAGAGCTTAACATTAATAATAATAAAATGGATCAGAGTATATTCAAGGCGACTCTAACTCAACATTCAAATCCACTTTTATTGGCAGATTAAAAATAATAAAAAAAAAACAAGCAAATTTCAAGAATAGGAAAGTCGTAGCTGCAGGCATTAGATTAACACGTTGACTGCGGCATGTATTTATAGAATAGTGTAGAGGTACTGAAAAAAATCATATTTTCGAAACCTTAAATTCTTACGGTATTTTCGAAACCTTAAAATCTTACGGAAACCTTAAAATCTTAAAATATTCGGTACCATACAAACAAAGAGAATCGAATGAAGCGCAACGGGTGTCATCAGCGTCTCTACAAAAAATGTGATGACGCCCATGGGCGTCTTTAGCAGCGAACGTGTTAAGTAGTTTCTCGCATCTGCTTAGAAAAACATATTTGGTAAGAAAAGCGCAGAAACCTTACTGCAGGAATAAAATCTTTGTAGATCTTTTGATGGTAACAGATTCGACTTTAGGTCGAGTATAGTGTATGTGGCATATTTCAGTTTTAGAAAAATTTGTCACAGTAATGAAGGAAATCTGTTCATTGATTTCCTCCTCCTCATCATCCTCTCTTCTAAAAGAAAATCTGTTTATTAATTTCTTTTAGAAGAGAGGATGTTCAACACAGTATTTTATTTTATAACTAACTTTAATATTTAAAATCTTAGTTATATAATTTTTTATCACACTGATATGAAATTATACAGAATATTTGATTTTGGAGATTAAAAATTGTTGTTTAACAGATAAGACTCCATGTGTGGTATGACACGTTTATTCCTAAGATCTTCTCTAATAACTTATGAATTATAATATAAAGTCCCTTAATGGAATGTTTCCATTGTACGAGTATCTTTCGAATCTGTGTTAGAGAGATATTGCTTCGGAGAGAAGTTGAACTTTGAGGTCAATTTCATCTTCATCGAATAAATTAATTATTCCGATTCGATCAAATAGGGTGAGTTCCCGTGGCGTGGAATGGTCTGCTTCGTATTAAAGAAATGGGTGACGAATGCAGTTTTAAGCATTTGAAGATGACCCTTTTTGGGAGTTCTTATCAAAATTTATGAAGCTATATGGACACTTCACGCATACACTACACCTATCGCCAAATGTGTTACTATCACTTTAACTTTTAATCTAAGAGTAGAATAAAGACAAAAATAAAAAACATGTGACAAATAAAAAAATTGAATTTATGAGAATTGCACTCAGGGTGTATAATTTCTAAGCTACATAGTAGGGAGGTCTTATCAACATTTATAAAGCTATATGAACATTACACCTAAAGCCGAATGTGTTACTATCACATATCGGAACATCGACAAAATTTTCTTTGTAGTTCATCTTACCTTGATAAGTTTTCTGCCGTTTTCTTACCAAATATGTTTTCCTGAACATATACAGATATGGAGATGTAATAGCAGCAATCACTACTTTCCTATCCTTACATTCAACTATATTTTTGATCTTTTAATAATAGTAGGTTCGAGTTATGTCGTTATATAAATTGTTTTTATTATTATAAAATTTAATAAATAAATTATAATAAACTCGAGTATATCATAAAGCTTGTGGGAACATAATTTATTCTTTATGGCATTACATCTTGTTTTGCTCATTCACCAGAGATAAAATTAACAAGATAATTTTATCATATGTAAAACAATATTTATTTTACAAACACTTCATATATTCAAGGTTATATACTAATTTGCCCATTTTTGATAAAACTACAGAGGTACAGTAAAGCCTTATTTTACATGACCTCTGTTAACGATACCTGGATATCCTTTCAATCCTACATTGGTAGATCTTCTTACTGATTGGCTACTCCGATCTAGTGTTGTCATAGTCTAGTTTTGCTGCATTTGTAGTTTTCTGCAAAAATACTGGCAATTTCCTTAAGCCACTTTATTAGTATAACACATCGATCAATAAGCCCTGGGACTAACTACTAAAACAACATTTGTTTGCCAAGATTCTTCTTTATTCATCAACATAGTCTACACTTCATAGACTATTTATTAGATTAGATTCTTCCCTTAATTTGCAAATGTTCAGAAAAACATATTTGGTAAGAAAACTTCAGAAAGCTTATCAAGGGAAGACGAACTACAAAGAAACCTTAGATCTTCTGATATGTGATAGTAACACATTGGCTTTAGGTGTAGTTTAGTGTTCATATACCATCATAAATTTGGATAAAACCTTAGTTAACAAATATTAGACACCCTGAGTATGACTCCCACAAATTCAAGACTTGTTTTATATTCGTGCCTTTATTTTACTCTTATGTTATAAAGTTGATAGAGTCATATTAATTTTTTTTTATCGATAGTGACTCCACTAGTCATTGATTACTTTTAACCACTTATGTTAACAGTTGGATTTTGGTGCGAAAGGGTGTCCAAAAATTGTCAGATTTTTTTTTTACATTTTATTAGAAAATATTTACCAAGTAATATTAAAACAATGTTTTGGTTGAAACCTCTTTGGCACGTCGCATTTTTGGTGCTACTTTTTTTTTCCTTACGTCTGAAATGTGAACTAAAATTACATAAAAGTGGATATATTCAAATTAGAATATGCTAGAGTACACATGATGACGTAACACAATGACGAACTGTGAACTACTAAATTCTATATAAAAATATATTCCGTTGGGAGAAAACAAGTTGAAACAAGATCTACCCAAACGTCGACGCTTGGGAGAAACACTCCCAACAAGTCGAAACAAGATTTGCCCGAACGAGGCTCGGGCTCGTCAGTATAAAAAGAAACTTCGTGCTCGAGTCACGCTCGGGCAAAACTGTCAAGTGGTCAATGAAAAATATAAGCATACTAATACTGATGACCTCTAAGTGTTCTTTGCCAGCACCATATTACAAATGCATCCTTTCGTTGGATCCGGCAGTAAAACGACTATCCAACCATTATTCAATATTTGAACGTACTCAGTATATCCCGGAAGAGCAAATAAATAAAATGTAGACTATGAATTCTTGATTTATTTAAATTATGGAAAGTCGAATAGACTTTTTTATTTTATTTGGTTAGATCAGTGGTCGGCAACCGGCGGGCTGCATATGCATTTTTTGCGACTCATAAATCAACCATTTATGGTTGATCATACTTACACAACATGCGGCTAATATGTTGAATTATTTATATAATAAATTTTATATGAATAATAAATAAATCATTTTATATACTTAGAGTTGTCATACGTTGTCATTGCTGCGTCTTGTAATCGAGGATCCTCACACCATTCCAGCGTCAATTCAATTGGAAGCAAAGATGTGCCATTGAGTTTGTTGTTTCTTTTTATGTGAATGAGTAATTGCACACTGCAAAATCTGCGGCCACACTGCTGTTTTTTCGCTCGCTGTTCTAGATCCGATTGCACACTGAAATGAGACAATCGGAGTACATTGGCATATGATTTTTTTTAAAGAATAAATACGTCCGAGGTCATAGGTTATGCCTCATTTTCATGCAACTTGGTGTGAGCCAACTGTCACTAGGTGTGAATACTCTCAATTGTGGTTTATTCTTAATGTTGTAGCTTAGTGATTATTCAGTAACGTAAATTATTATTGTCAGAAGATATACAATATTTTTGTCAAAAATAATTTCAATCGTTGTGTTTGCCGGGCTTCGTAGTCGAGGATCCCCTCACCACTCCAACGTCAATCTTGTACCGTTCTTCCACATGGATCATGTGATCTGTGAGAAAACAGCCCGATCCTAGATGTGCACTTCCTCCCGCAAATGCCACAGACATGTGGACCCAGCTAAGCCGCCTGGCCATGCTGACACATGTTCGCAGCGCGCTGAC
Organism: Odontocerum albicorne; assembly: GCA_949825065.1. Taxonomy (NCBI): domain Eukaryota; kingdom Metazoa; phylum Arthropoda; class Insecta; order Trichoptera; family Odontoceridae; genus Odontocerum; species Odontocerum albicorne. The sequence continues at coordinate 35,164,497 of OX463852.1, read as the reverse complement.
TGTTTCTCACACTTCTAGCTGCTGAGACACCATCAGCCTGAGAGCATACAGCTCTTCATCGCTCACGGTCCCTAGCCATCCGCTCCCAGTCCTCAAGCGCCCCACACAAAGTAAGCGACTCTCGCATACTGTCCTTATAGCGCTTCCTCTGCCCACCAACTCTTCGCTTGCCCACCACTTCCCTGTACAAGACGCGTTTTGGGAGTCTATGATAGCCCATGCGTATCACATGCCCGGTCCACCGCAATTTCGCCTTTACAACCATATCTTTTATAGAATTCGGCGAAGGAAACGCTGATGGAAAATATATGGTCAAAAATGTCAATAATATGGTCAAAATTTTTTCAATAATATGGTCAAAAATGTCAATAATATGGTCAAAAATGTCAATAATATGGTCAAAAATGTCATATACTCGTATAATATAAAAAGTATGCTATATCTCCCATTTTGGAAATCTCTGGTTTAGATTCTTAGTAATTCAATTTGTATCCCACATTTTATACGATGTTTTTACTCAGAAATAAGTCAATATTTACATTTCAAATATTTTATATGTGGAGAAATGTCTTTATGTGCAAAGCTTTCTGTTTTTTCGCACATAATGTTTTCCATTCACAAAAGTATTTTGAATCAACCAAAGATATATGTATAATTTATGATATGTTGCATCTGTATTTGGGCAAAGAGAAAAATTTTATTACCATATTCGCAAGTTTAGAAATTCACTGAAGTGGTACGCTCTTTCCTGTCTTTTTTCATTATACAATATGGAGCAAATAATGATCGTAGTTACAAATTGGTTTAAAACTTGTAAAACAAGGGTAGCCAAACTTTTTGGAACATGTGCCAAAATCTGTATTGAGTAAAGGGTCGTGTACCGCACGTATGTATATTTTTTAAATTTAATCACTATCGCCCCAAGAGCACTGTGCCAAGTTAACCCTCGGCTTGCTAGGCTGCTACAAAGTACCACCAAAGGATCATTTAGGTATACTCGATCTTAACAGCCCACAATCACAGTGGAAAAAATTGTGTACGATTCATATTATATAAGTTTTATATTACATAAAGACATAAATAAATTACATGTAAAAAATATCTCAAATACGATACTTATTACATGTAAACATTAAGTATGTATGTGTGTGTTAAGTTTATTTAATGCGGGACACAAGTGATACATGGCTTGCTCTTATATAGGGCAAGACAAACTTGTAACAATACTGTACAAAATATATTCAGAGCATTGTGACACAGAGTATTGTCAATATAGTGAATACAAAATGTACCCACATATCAACAGTGTGTTGTATTTTATTTTTTATTTTTATCTATAAACATTATTACATTATCATTTTGAGTTACATTTAAAGAAAAAAATTATATTTTGATATACATCTTGTTCGTTTCGAAAATCTAGAGTGTGTTGCTATTATTAAATAATTGAAGCTATCACCTGTAGGAGGGTCTATCGTCATGTGAAGGGTCGTTGAAATAGACCCTTATACGGGCGATAGCTTCAATTGTGTTATTGTTATTTCTTTCATGATTTATTAAAAAAAAACTCGTGGGCTGTACAAAACACCCTGACGGGCCACGGTAGTTGCCATGCCTGTTATATAAGAGGAAAATTGTAAACTCGTTTACTTTTTTTAAAAAAACTTACACACCCTGCAGATAAAATAAAATACATAATTGTTTTTAAGAATTTTTTTACAATCAACCAGCTTTTGTTTTCTAATTATTACAATCAACCAGCTTTTGTTTTCTAATTATTACTGCTATCCATGACTATCTTTAACATAGTGTATATGAAAACAATATTTGAGAAAAATAAAAAAAAATCAAATAAAGCAAATCTCAAAAAAAAATATATAAATTAGAATGGCAATTTTTTTAAAGTTAAGGTAGAAGAATACTTTGAGATAAATAATGCTTCTTTAATTTATTCTTAAATATTGATATGGATGTACAGTACTCGGCGGTAAATAATACACATCGGGCTTAAGAAAGAGACTGTCAGCCATAATCGACTAACTTCGGATTTGTAGAGCGTCGTCTGTCCCTAGAACGATTGACAAATCGTAACGAAACACGTGTATGAATGACAGAGACGACGCTCTACAAAGTCGAAGTTAGCCGATTTTGGCCGACAGTCTCTTTCTAGAACCCGATGTGTATTACTTACCGCCGGGTACCGTAACTCATTTGATTGAGCCGGGAAGATTGTTCCAAAGTCGAGTGAAATGAACCGTAAAAATGTGTGATGCGTTGATATGTCGAGGATTCTTCTGTCCCCAGAGATCAGAGAGACAGTCGATACTCAAAAAGATAAGTGTTTTTTTTTACACAGATACTGAGGACAGCTTGGATTGTTAAGCGCTCAATTATGTCAAACCATTCCCCCTCATTCTGTCAAACCAAAGAAAGTTGACAGAATGAAGAGACTTCTTCACTGTCTTTTTTTAGCCATTTTAGTCTTGCACGATATTTAGATATATGATCATATTTTTTTTTAGTTAAAAATGAAACCTATCCTATTATTAGGATGAGAGTAGCTATAGTTCGGAAATTCTAGGATGAGTCCTGTGACAGCTCACAAATTTGCCCCAATACAACCTTATGTAATGTATTTATCTAAATAACTTGCTATTTATTAGAATTGAGGCTTATATTAAAGTTAATAAAATAATTAAAATTACTGAACATCGTTACAAGGTTGTATTGGGGCAAATTTGTGAGCTGTCACAGGACTCATCCTAGAATTTCCGAACTATAATAGTGCTTTTAACAATATGAAAGCCATGCGGGACTTATCAACATTTAGTCTGAAAACAAAGTATAGGATATTTGATACCTGTATTGTGTCTTTTTTATTATACGGCTTTTAATCTTATCAAGGACTATGTCATGTTACCTAGTCCCAAGAGAGAAGACTTCTCAGTTTTGAGAACAGACGTCTTAGGAGGATGATGGGTGTTAAATGATATGCTTACCTGACAAATGAAACTGTTTATCTTCGGATACAATCGCAACCTACTACTAATACAGTAAATGTGAAACTGAAAGGGTTTTGACAACATGCAGTAAAATTATACTAATATATTTAGGGCATGTTGCTGGAAAAAAAATATAAATGTTTGGAGAAGTTGATAGTTATGGGGATAGTAGGGAAAAGGCGAGCGAGAAGATAGTGTCCTTTTAGATTAACAGAACAAATTAAAGAGATAACAGGATCCTCTTGAAGCACTGCATTCAACATAGATCAGGACCAGGAGGGATGGAGACAGGTGTTGCACTGAGTTCGAGACATAGCAGAAGGCGAGGACGCACTCTGCATTGAGCACATGATGGAGAAAGAAATGTGAAGCGATTTAACTAGATAAGCCTCGTAATGAGGATATTGCCTGTTAGCTGGTTAAGACCTGCAGTTTTTACTGTAGGCAATCTCAATCAGGATGCTCATCTAACACGACAAAGTGGTGTCACGATTACCCGATTTATAGTGTAAGCATGAAAGGGCATAGAGTGCCAGGCTGGATGTTTAATGACATCTTTGTTTTCTTGATGGAACGTGTAGGTGATAATTATGATTTTTTAATAAATTATTTAACTAACATGTTGTTTATAGTTAAGGCGTTAACGTTGTGGAGGTTTAAAGACATTGTAATTTATTTTTATCAAACACTTTATTCCACTTTTTTCTAATGGTATAACCCTACCGGTTTCAAGGCTTTCACCTCTTCTTCAGGGGAGCACAAACAAGACTTGTTTGTAGATGAAAATGAGGTGAAAGCCTTGAAACCGGTAGGGTTATTCCGTTACAAAAAAGTGGAATAAACAGTGTTGGATAAAAATAAATTACAATATATTTAACTAACTAAAATTATGCATTATTTCAAATTTGAAAAAATGTCATGACGGGTAGCGACAAGGTACCAGTTTAACAGAGCACTTTATATAATATACAACAGCCGCGCAATATCAACAATAGCAAAAATGATAATACCTTTACGTACGAAAGTAAAACTTGAACTTGGTAGACGAAGGATAAAAGTAAAATTAATGCTGTGGAGATGTGTGTAGTAAGGAAAATTTGTGGAGTATGTATGAAATCAATGTATGAAAAAGGCAGAATGAAGACGTGAATGCATGGCTGTTTTAAGTAAGGTGTTTGGACATGTAGAGAGAATGAATGATGAAAGAATGACTAAGCGAGTATGCAAGTCAGAAGAGCAAGGTGGGTGTGTAAGAAGAAGCAGTAGAGTGAGGAAAACATGACTTTTATTAATTTATTTTTTCAAGTCGTTTGGACATTGCAGGTTTCTCTTATCCGTACAAAAATACGTGTAAAAAGCAATTCAACATTTTAAGACTTATTTTTTAATAAAAACAATAGTGAAAATGTATATGTTACATTAAAACATATGAAAAAATATAGCATGTTAAATTATATAAAAATGAAATTATTACACTAAATTTAAGAGTTTTTCTTGAAGAAGTCTAGTGACACATGAAACACGTCTATGAGAGGACACACACGGTTAAAAAGTGTGATTGCTCTACCTACCACTGGCATTTCCAAAGGCAGGTTGGTTCGACTTATAGGTTAATAGAACACTCGATAGGTGCGTTGTCTCAAATAATTATCCGGAACATACAAACCATGACTGTTCAGGACGGGATGCGTTAACTAAATTATCCCTTAGCAAACAAAAAAAGGGAACACTCAATCGAAGAGATCTTTTACTCTAATGATCTGTAACTAAGCGTCTACAGTAAGAAGTATGTGTCTAAAATTTATTATCAACCTACGAAAGTACGATCATATAACTTCATACCAGAAGGCATTGAACTGGTTGAATGTTAGAAATAGACGACAAATTCACATACTGTCTCTATTGTATACTGCCCTTAACTGTCCCGCCGCCCCCTTTTATCTCATCGAAATTTTTCAGCGTCTTTTCAATCGTGGATTAGCGCTACGCTCAAACAGAGATTGTCTATTGGCCTTTCCGGTTCACTGCTCTTCTTTTACGTCGTCCTTTACTGTCCATGCAGTGAGACTCTGGAATCAGTTACAAACCAATGTAAGACTCGCTCCTTCCTTGGCATGCTTTAAGAAGCGACTGAAAAAACTCTTAATTTCTAGTCAGTAAAATAACGTGTTTCATTCTTGATTTTTCTTTTCCTTTCCTCTCCACCATTCCTTCCTTTCCTTTTGATTGATGATATCTCACTTTATATGAAAAATAATGTTCGGGTGATTGTCCGTCTTTGTGGGATTCGGGGGCATATGCTCATGTATGTGTTTATGGATTTCGTGGGGATGGATAGTCATTTGAATGATTTATGCGACCACGTAACTTGCTTCATTTACTTTTGTCTGGTTGGTTGAAAGAGATTGCCGCCTGGCAATAAGCCCGCCAGATTGTATTTGCAATAAAAGTGTTAAATAAATAAATAAGAAGACACTTGGATAAAGCCAGGGATAATATCCATACTCGCTCATGTAAAGACAACGGAGAAATAAAAAATTGTGCATGGCGAGATGTATGAATGTCGAGGAGGCGAAAGTTGTGTGCTTGAATAGAAACATTTGGAGATGTTTTTTCTCTGCCTAACCTGCAAGAGACACAGCGTGATTGTATGTATGTATGTAGAACTTGTTATTTTATATAGATAACCTATTGGTAAAAGTGAAATCGCATATTTTATTCAAATACGAAACGTATAAACAAGATGTTTATTAAGTTTTATTCAGTGCTGTTGCGACATCTCATAATATCACTTCTCCATTCACCTAAATACATTTTTTGAGTATCTTCATTTTTTTTTATGCATTCTGTATATTCTCTTAAATTAGACTTGCAAATGTACAGTAAATTTGGATTGTGTTATATAAATTTTATCACACCATTTTCCTGTCAACATAGGCAGAGATGACAGGGTACCAAACTTTCCAATCTTGACATTCTTTCCAACATTTTGTCTTCAAAATCCAAAAATCAAATTAACAGTTGTAATGACTTATTGTATTATTACTTATTGATAAAAACGTGAATGAAGTGATAAGAGATGAATGTGAACTTAAGGCTGATGTGTTAAGTTAGATGAAGAAGAGCACTCGGATATGGTTTGGGCATGTGGAACGAATGAATGGAGAAAGACTAACAAAACAGGTATATTGTGCAAATGTAAAAGGAAGACCAAAAGAAAGGATGGTTGGATCAAGTGAATTATATTCTAAAAGAAGGAAACGTAGAAATTATATAAGATGATGTATGGATGTGGAAGAGGTGAAGGATGTGTCGAGATAGGAAAGTCTGGTGCTCTATCCTCTCTACCTACCCCGACAGGTAAATGCCGTGATGGTATGTAGGAGTATGTATGTAGGATAAGAACATTTTGATAAAATATAATTTTTATTTTAAATACAATCCCTCATAATCGAGTATGATTGTCAACCAATTGCGTGGATAGTAGAGGCCTGTGTTTGTATTAGTTTATTATGTGCAAGCTGTTTCACTTCAGCAAGCTCACAGTCTGAACAGATCAAACCCAAAGTTTTGATGGCAAGAAAATCAATGTTTCAAGACGTTCGACTGGTTAAATCTGCTGCAGCCTTTTGTAAAGCAGTGTTTTATATAGTGCTATTTTTGTGTTGCTTTAAAAGCATTTTAAGAATTTATAATAAGCTAAGAGTAAAACCAATTCGAAAGTGAATCCGTCAGGAATCGAACTATTTAGTGTGAATACTAACTGTTAGACATGGCCGCCAACATAATTTAAAATATGCTCACATAAATATTACATTTTTTAATTTGCAACTCTGTTCCTAGAAACTTGAGGAAATTTTTTTTTTCTGAGAAATTGTTTCTGATATAATTTTGAAGCCAGCTTCGCACTTGACTATGGTCATATTTTAAATGTGCTTCCGTGTATATCAATCAATCAATCAATCAATGGTTAAAAAAACTTCAGGCAGACAACCTCTATCAATCAAACAAGACATCAAAAAAATTAATTCAAGCTCTTTTATACCACTTATTATAGTCAGTTTGAATCAATCCATAGTCAACTTGCAGTATAATCTCGGTCATATGGGAATCCAGCTTTATGGCCTACCCTATTCACTCAAAGCCATTGCCTTAGTTTCACAACTTTTTTAGCACATGAATAAATTAATGAATACCCAACTACCCTTGATGAATATAATATAAGTCACTGTATAAAGTGTGAGAACAGGGTGTTGGTGCCACCGGAGATAACTATTTAAGCTCATTTGTGATAGGCATATTCTGTTGCATATGGGTAAAGAGCTACAGTACTTGCAGCTTGTTTGCGTCTTCTTTCTCCATTCATTTTAGCATATGAAACTTATCAACAATGAAACTTATCAACAATGTAGTACTCAAACCACCTTACATGAAGTATTCAATTTCAATGATATTTTTATGTGCATGGTTCCAAATTATCAATTATTGGGTACCACTAGTTAAACATATTTATTGTAGCTATTGCCACATTGACTTGACTTAAGTAAGGGTCGATGTTTCGAACCCATAAGGCGATCTCATAAAAAATACCAAATATCATCCCCCTGAGGATGTAGACAGCAACACCTTTGAAATTTCGATCCTTATTTAAGCCACCCATCACGGCAACAACTTATTTTAGTCAACTCAACACGGCAACAACTCCGAAAAAGATTTTAAACTAGTGAAAATCTTCAGTCATGTCTATTGGATAGCATTCTTGACTACAGTCAAAATTTCATAAATAGCAATATGTCATTTGAGAGTAAACTAAGATCAGAATAATAATGCTATCAATAAAGAATAAACACACATAGTTTTAAATGTAATGTTCTCTTTTGCATTTTGGCACATATTTCTTTTTGTTTGTCAATTTAAATGAAATTGTGAAATTGCTAATGTCACACTGTATTTTTTTCCATAAATATTTTATTTAACATCATGAAATAAACATAAATACCATAAACATGTTGAGAAATGGAGTCAGCCGTGGTGTTTTATAGTGCTCTCATTGTATGCCGTTTGCATAATTTACGCTTAATTTACATGTTTTTTTTTCATTTTATCAACAACAAGGAATATATTTCGGGATTTTTTTTCATTAACAGATAAACTACTTGAGCTCTATGAATTTTAAATTTTTTATTTTATTTGATAAATAGCTATTGTTTATTTATTTTTAATATTCACAATACTAAAATACTCATACATTAACATCCTTACACACATTTTAATCCCAAGCTTATTACATACACTACTGTATCATAATCTCAACAACCACATCGTAAATATGTCTAATAACTTCTCATCATATAGTCTTCATTTGCATCAGTCACTCATTTACATGCCTATGTGGAGACCTCTAAAAAACTCTTCATTCTCAATTAAGAAAGGGTTGTCCAAAATAAATTGCAAAATACCATTTTTTTATTTAGTATTTATTTTTAAACAGAATGATTTAATATTTAAATGTGTAAATTTTTTTGCATAATAAACTTAAATTAAAATGACAGGCCTTGATCTCTTTCATTAAAGTTGGGTGAAATAGTATTGCAGTGTTCAAGTTTTTTGAGGGCTAGTTATTCAAAATCTGGTGGTTCCGTACACAATATATACATACATACATACGTTCTGTACATAAATATATACGTCCTCAGTGAGATACAGACAATATCCTAATTTATTAGGGACACGACAAATGAAAAGCAACAAACCCAGATCCATTAAAATTGTGTGTCCAAATTAAATTATAGTATCTGATCTTTTTTCATAAATTATATATTATAGATTTCTTGTCATGTGTAAATAAAATAAAATAACACCGTGTCCCTTACAGAGTGGGCAGTGACCAACAGCTCTTCAAACTTTTCTATTCAAGCGCATAACTTTCGCCTACTTCACAATCTTCCATTATTCATACTTTTCAGTAAACCTTCTATCAAAACCCGGTTCATTTGATTCAATCACATTTTCCTTGGTCAATCTCTTTCACCCACACCTTATTATACTTCTGACTTGTAGACTCTCTTGGTCATTCAATCTCTCCACATGCCCATACTATCTTAAAGCAACTATCATTACCAAACACCTTCATCTTATTTAAAACATAAATTTTATCAATGCATTCATTTCTAAAAACAGTAAATAATAAAAAAATTCACCCCTAAATAAAAAAAATTGGGTCAATAGACCATACACATTTCTGATGAAATATGACACCAGTTAGACCTCATAAAAAACTATATCATTCTGCGTGAAGAGAGCCTCATGATAGCAGGTAGAAATACTTGTTGCTATTAAAAAATGTAATTAGTGAAATAACTATGAAATTTCTTGTTAATTTTTCTTAATACCCATAATATAAGTTGACAAAATAAAAGTTTCTTATCAGATAGTTAAATTTATAAGTGATATTTTTCCAGGTTCCAAATGCTCTCCGTAGGCCATATTCCAGCTCTGCGCCCACCACAAAGATGTTCATCGATGGGCAGTTTGTGGAGTCGCAGACTTCACAATGGATAGACCTCCACGATCCAGCAACCAATCAAGTTGTCACAAGGTTAGAACTGTTAACCTCTTCATGCTAGGACGTTTTAACAAAAAAATATTGTAGAAGACAGTATATATGATTACTAACTAGAGTACTTAGAAAACTAAAAAAATTATTAAATGTTTACTATTGGATGAAACTTTGGAGCAGAACTGCATATGCTAACAGGTAAATTAGACATTTGCCTAGGGGTACCAAGCCAAAGGAGGCGTCCAAAAATTCATAAATAGGTTATAAAAATGTGTAAATGAATGATTTAGATGAATGCTTTATGGAAGAATGCGTTTACTTCAGTTCATATTTAAAATCAAATGATAACTGTTACGTGTCGCATTAAATTGTTTGCATTAAATTTTGTGTGAAAAACTATTTAACGGTCCGCAGACCTTGGAAATGTTGGAGAAGTGTTTTTCGGTGGCACGAACGCTTCAGAAGTGGTCGTGAGTCGGTCGAGGATGACAAACGCAGTGGCAGTCGAAAACTGATGAAAACATCGATAAAATCAAAGAAGTGTTGGCCTAAAACCGCAAATTGACCATCAGAGAGCTGGCAGAGGACTTGAACATCGCTTATGGATCCGCTCAAGACATTTTGGTTAATGATTTGGGCCTCAGACGTGTCGCTGCAAAACTGGTGCCGAAAGACTTCAATTTCATGCAAAAAAAGGACCGCGTTGAAATCGCGAAAGAAATGATTTCCATGAGTTTTTGACCAAAAACAACACGAATACTATCCAGCAGCCTTCGAATTCACCTGATCTGGCTCCCTGCGACATTTTCCTGTTCAACCAACTTAAAAAATCGCTTCGCGGAACGCGTTACAGCACCTGAGAGGATGTCATGAAAAAATCGAAGACGGCTCTGATGGACATACCGAAAATTGAGTACCAGCGGTGTTTTGAGGATTGGATCACGAGCTGGCGTAAGTGCGTTGCAGTCAATGGGGAGTACTTTGAAGGGGACCATATCGATTTTGATGAATAAACTTGTATTTTCGATTATATGAATAAAGTCCTAATACTTTTTGATCAAGATAGTATTGTCTCCTGTCACTGGTCTTTTGTCATAACCGTGTTGAGTCTCAAATAAATCTTGTTTAATCTGAATGATCCTTCATCATAAATAACATAATATAACAATAACTTATTTCAGAGTACCAAAATCTACTCAATCTGAAATGCAAGCAGCTGTTGATTCGGCCAAAGAAGCCTTCAAATCCTGGAGCCAGACGTCAGTTCTCACAAGGCAACAAGTAATGCTCAAGTAAGTTATTGTATAGATAATTCATATTTTTAATGTTGATGTATAAAAGTAACTGAACTTGGAAGATCCGATAAGTTATTTTTAGAACAAATATTAGGTGTTAACATAAGTTGTGTCCGTTTTTATCCAATTTAAAAATGAGCACCAAAAGTAAAACAAAATGGTAAATGTTATGCGTCATTCGAAAGAAAATTTTCTGCTCTACAAGATATTGTGTTTGCTTTTATGTTACATATATTATTTTATTTCATTACAAGCCTTCAAAATGGAATGTCAAGTAGACGAAAGTGAGCATTTTCGACACCTCCTTCTGTTCTCGTTCAATCGAGGGAATAAAGCTGCCAAAGCTGCTCGCGATATTTGCGAAGTGTACAGTGAAGATGCTTTGAATTAAAGGACAGCTCGTTGATGGTTTTGCGTTTCAAAGACGGTAATTTCGACCTGAAAGACATGGAGCGTTCCGGACGACCAGTGGACTTCGGAGGACCGCTTAAATCATATTATTCATGAAGATCCCCTTCAAACATTTTTCTTCACCATTTTTTTTATCATCACCATTTTCAAACCATTTTTCATCACCAGTAATGATGCGGTAAAGGAACCTTTGCTTGTGGCCATGCGTAGCTCGATGACGCGCGAGCAAACCAGCAGAAATTGTTGAACGTTGATTTTTGTTGTTTTCACTCAAAACATGTGGAACCCAAGCGCTGAACTTCTGGACTTTTCCCATTGATTTAAGATGGCAGTATACAGTCATGTGACTACAATTCATCTGCTTAGCCAATGGTGGTTTGAAGGGGATCTTCATGAATAATATGGTTTAAGCGGTCTTCATCGAAGTTCACTGGTCGTCCGGAACGCTCCATGTCTTTCAGGTCTAAATTACCGTCTTTGAAACGCAAAAACCATCGACGAGCTGTCCTTTCATTCATAGCATCTTCACAGTACACTTTGCAAATATCTCGATTGAACGTGAACAGAAGGAAGTGTCGAAAATGCTCACTTTCGTCTACTTGACATTCAATTTTGAAGGCTTATAATCTAATAAAATAATATATGTATTGTAAAAGCAAACACAATATCTTGTAGAACAGAAAATTTTCTTTCGAATGACGTATAACATTTACCATTTTGTTTTACTTTGGGTGCTCATTTTTAAATTGGAAAAAAACGGACACAACTTATGTTAACACCCAATATAATACAAATGCTATTTTTTTATATTTTAATTTAACTTTATTCTGTAATGTATGCACCATTTTGTTCCACTACCTTTCGGAAAACTTTGAAATTCCATCCTCTCAGAGCTTCGCATCTTTCTGGGTGAAAAACTGCTGTATTCACTGGACCTAGCATCCTCCAATTATCACTTACTCCAAAAATTGGCAGGCTCATTACCACTGATGACAACTAAATTAAGGCTTCTATTGTGGATTAGTGTTCTATGACACGACAGATTGCCGAGTTACTGAAAATATTGAAATATAATAATTTGGTACTCGATGGTTCTTAATATCGAAGAAGGCTCTTGTTCTAGATGTATGTCTGGCTCTGGTTGCAACACTTTAAGTCAACTTTGGTAAAATACATTATGTTTAACTTATTTACATTTTGATTATTACAGATTGCAACACATAATCAGAAATAACATGTCAGTATTGGCACAGAACATCACTAAAGAACAAGGCAAGACTCTAGTGGACGCAGAAGGGGATGTTTTAAGAGGATTACGTAAGTAGACCCGTGAATATGAAAATAAAAAGTGAAACTTAATATTTTAAGTACATGTAAATCCTTCTCAAATTAATTTAATAAATTTATAATTCCCAATACATCTAGTAGGATGAGATATTAGGATAGTTTTTATTGTAGCTGGTCCCATGGATTTCTGAGTAATAAAAGAATAGGTACCGAGTGACACCCTCATCATGCTATTTTCCTGCCGGGGTAGGCAAAGAGAACAGTGTTTAACTTTTATATTGTGTATTTCGCCTCTTTCAACTCCTTTGCTTTTTAAGACATTTTACATTTCCTTAATTAAAAATTTCATTCAACTAACATATACTTTCCTCGATCTTCCTCTACCACGCTTTCCACTCGTATCTGTACTATATAAAATATTTAGCTTGTTAGCCTTTCATTATTTGTTCATTATACATACACAAACAATCTCAGAATGGCCTTCATCTTTTAAAAAATAATATACTGATTTATATATACTCACTATCATACCTTGTTCTTTTTGGGTTAGGCAGAGAGGACAAATCACCACACCTTTCAACTTATGCACACAGCCTTTGCCTCGTCCACATTCATTCTTACTGTCATACAGTAGACTCTCGATTAGCTGCGCGCTAATCGAGTGTACACGTTCTAATAGCTGCCGAGCCAGGAATTCTTGGCTGCCTAATGAGCCACCATAGGTCGGATTGGCTGCCTAGTGTGCGGGCGCCCTTACTCTCCTTACTTTTCCCTTAGTTAAACTTTCTCAAGTATGTCCTTCCATTACTTTTTTATTCTACCCCAACCAATTAATTATTTAACTGGTCAATTTATCCTCAACATAATATTATCTTATTAAATTAATGTTTGCAGAGGTGGTTGAACATTGCTGCAGTGTGACTTCGCTTCAAATGGGAGAGTCGGTGCAGAACATAGCTAAAGACATGGACACCCATTCTTACAAAGTGCCTCTTGGAGTGACAGCTGGTATGTTTAGACTTTATATTTTTTAATTTTTGTTAAAACTAGTAATGTTACATGAAACCATACAAACTTGCGAAAATAATAATAATTTTTTAATGGTAATTTTTTTTAAATGAGCTGCAATAATTTGATTTTAACCCTTCCTGTCCTATGATGTATAACTAGTGCACATTGCTTCTAAAAACTTTAATATCTCTATAAATATAATAAATACTGGGTACAGATTTTAGGTATTCCTCCGTAATATGATACATTTACACATTGAATGAAAAAATAATATTAATAATAATTAGCACTTATCGGCCACATCAGAGATATTTTGTGAAAATCGGGAATAAGTTCACCAATACGATCAAACGTGTGCCAGTGTATGACGTAGATATAATCATTCTAAAAAAACCGCTATGGGTGAGGAAGCGACGCTATTCACATCTCACTCTCACTCTACTTCGGTATATGGGAACGCAAGAAATAGAATCTTAGTTCGCTCGCTTCTCTCGTTTTAGTAGCTTGCGGGCTATCATTTGAGGTGGTCGCTTCGCCTGTTTTGTGAATGTCGGCCGATGTTTTTTTTCATGTTTTCAACAATTAAATTTCAATTATTATCACTTTTGACTTCAAATTTAATTAATTTAAGTGATTGGCTATGAACATTCTTAATTTCCCGATTTTAAATAGCTCATTTTTACATGTGTATTAAATACACAGCACCGGAACGTGCGGATTTTTTAACACAGGAAGGGAAAGATTAATCTAACATCGCTATTTTCTAGTTCTTTTTTATGTTGTATTTGGAATTATTTAAACATATTTGCATCGACAATGTTTGAAAGAAGGCAAAATGAAGACGTCAGAAATAAATTGATGTTTTAAGTAAGATGAAGAAAGTAGAGTTTTAAGAAGGTTTGGACATCTGGAGAGAATGAATGATGAAAGAATGACTGAGCATATACAAGTCAGAAGTGCTAGGTGTGTATGGAAGAGAGAGACCGAGGAAAACGTGGCTGGACAAAATAGACCAAACTTTGAGAGAAGGCAAAGTGAGAAGTATGAATAATAGAAGATTGTACATGATGAGATGTATGATTGTGGAGGAGGCAAAAGTTGTGTGCATGGTTAGAAAAGTTTGGAGATCTGCTCTCTCTGCCTACCCCACAAGGGACACGGCATGAGGATATTTATATATGTACGACCGTAATGGTTTAACCACTTAACAGTCGGATTTTTTACACGCGACGTAACACAATAACGAACTGTGAACTAATAAATTCTATACGAAAATATATTCCGTTCGGAGAAAACAAATTAAAACAAGATCTGCCCAAACGACGCTCGGGAGAAACACTCCCAACAAGTCGAAACAAGATTTACCCGAAAGAGGCTCGGTCAGTATAAAAAGAAATTTCGTGCCCGAGTCCCGCTCGTGCAAAACTGTCAAATGGTTAATTAACGAACAAATAAACTTGTATAATTCACATGTTATTGATATTTTCAAAGAATAACACTTCCATGTATATTTACATCAAAAAGTATAAAATATTAATATTTTCATTTATTGATTGATAGCAAAAATAAAACAACACAAGAAATAAAGTATACATTAATATATGCTATCAAAAGGTCAGGGCTCATCTTGTACAAACCGGCATCACATGAGGGTGAAGACAAAAAACTTGACCTTGTTAGATTAGGTACTTCCCCACATCTGCATATGTTTAGAAAGACATATTTGGTAAGAAAATCGCAGAAAACTTACCATGGGAAGACGAACTGCAAAAGATTTGTAGATATTTCCATATACGAGTATAATCATAAAGACCTCCCAAAAATGCTTCCTCATCCTCGTTGCCAGGCCTTGTAGAAAATCAATGCTCTCCGCAAATCATAGTTTTCAGGCACAAAAACAGACATGTTCAACGCTATGAAACCATATGTAGTTGTATTAAACCTTTTTTTTTTTTTAACCTGGCGAGTTTATTGCCATGTGGCAATCTCTTCCAACCAACCAGAAAGATGATTTTATATGCCATAAGTGTTAACCAGACTGGAATCCTATTTAAAAAATCTGGGTTCCAGCGAGTTAAAAGTCTTTGATAAACGTAAAGACAAGAAAAAGGTGCCAATGACGCGGTTTAACAGTCACTACATTAACAACTAGAGCCATCTATGATCGAATTCCCGTTTCATATTTACAGACCTGATAATCATAAATTTGATAAGACCTCCCAAAAAAGTTTTCTTCAAGTGTTTCCTCATCCTGGTTGCCAGGCCTTGTAGTCGAGGATCTCTTCACCATTCCAATGTCCATCTTTTCTCTTCTTTAAGTGAGTCATTACACACCAGCGAACTCACTGACCACACCACTGTACTGGATCCGATGGCACACTAAAGTGAGACGATCAAAGCATACCGTCCTGTTTTTTTTTCTCTTCTTTTTTTGAAATCATAAAAATGAACAGGCATAGATATCCTTATACTTCCGAATACCAGGTGGAAAATATGTCCCTGTCATTTGAGGGTAAGTGGCATAGCACGGGGTTCGAATCGGCGACCTTCTGCGTGAAAGTTTAATGCGTTACACGCGGCAGTGCTCTTCTATGCAAGTGCTTCCTAAAGCTGCAAATACCACCCATATCTGTAACATGACGGTATGCTTTGTAGAGGCACGCTACAGGACCAGTAACATAATACCTCGCCCTATTGGATCAATTTATTAGATGAAGATGAAATCAACCTCAAAGTTCTACTTTTCTCCGAAGGAACATCTCTTAGACACAGATTCCAAAGATACAATTGAGACAACCCATTAAAGGACTTTGCAATTGATACTTTATTGAAGAAAATCTTAGGAACAAACGTGTCGTACCACATGTGGAGTCTTATCTATGAAAAATATTTTTTTATCTCCAAAAACAAATATTTTATATAATTACATATTAAAAAAATTATGTAATTAAGATTTGAAATATTAAAAACTCCACAAAAGAGTTAGTCTTCTTCTTCTTCCTCTTGGTTTAGGTCGTATGACCTGTTTGTGACGGTGGACTGTCCTGGAATCATGACATCCAGCTGTCCTTCCACATTTTCGGCGGCCTTCCTGGTAATCTCCTTCTGTTGTGGTTTTCAGTCTTAGCGATTCTTGCCAGTCTTATATCCTCCATGCAGTCCACATGATCCCTCCAGAAGCGCCTTCTGTTTCTTCCCCACCTCACTATGCCTTCAACACCAGAGACAAACCTTATCGTCTCATTTCTGATCCGATCTCTAAGGGTTCTGCCAGCGATTGAGCTTAGGGTTCTCATTTCTGCCACTCTGAGAAGGTTTTTTGTCCTGTTGGTATCGGCTCTCGCTTCTATCCCATATGTCATGATGGTGCGGACGCATGTCTTATATATCCGGACCTTACTTTCATGTGTTTGTTTCTCCATATAGTGTCCCGCAAGCAGCCAGCCAAAGCTGCCGCTTTATTAGTTTGTGCTCGTACTTCACTATATAGGTCACTGTTGCTGGAGATCTCTACACCTATATAAGTGAATCGCATGACTTGCTCGATGGGTACATTATCGATGATCAGTTTACATCTGAGTGGCTCTTTTGATATTGTTAAGCACTTTGTTTTATTGATAGAATCGTCATATTGTATTTCTTAGAAGCAAGGGAAAATTTGTAGAGCATTCTCTGAAGATCATCTTCGCTTTCTGCTAATATTGCAGCGTCGTCGGCTTAACATACTATACTGATCAATGTATTTCCCATTTTGTAACCCAGGCCCAAAGAAGTCACCTCCTCTATGATTCTATCCATAATAGTGTTAAAAAGGAATGGGCTGAGACTGTCTCCCTGTTTGATACCGTTTGCAGTGGGTATCTCTTTTGTTAGGTCTCCGTTTGCCTTGATTACTAATAAAAAAAGAGTTAGTAATAAAGTAAAATATAAACATTCCCTCTTCTAAAAAAAAATCAATGAATCTTTATTGTGACAAATTTTTCTAAAACTGAAATTTGGCACATACACTTCGAGTCACTTATTCAATAGAAAAAGGCAAAATTTCAATTCAATCCATTCACGACACTTGAGCCATGAATTATATCTGCTCTTACCTTTTCCCTCAAATATATCAGTGTCTGTCTTGACAGTAAGCTCTCCTTTGATAGACAAATTGCTTATACAGTTTCTTCCCGTTTCTATAGTCTTAGAAAGTGTAAATTTGCACGTCGCTGTTTTCCAACAATGGAAGTAAAAACTCTTATTAATTTAATTCATTTGTTGTATTGCATCTGGATTATTAGAACTATTTATTCTGGTTTATTTGATCCACAAATTTCTTGACTCCAGTCTATTTTCAGCTGCTTGGTTGATATATGGTATACTCAAGAAAATGTAGCATGGTCCCTGTGACGTTTGAAATGTCATGTCTCAAAGGGATGGGGTAAAATCGTTTTTTTTTACAAATCGAATGGTTTTTTCACAAATCGAAAAATTGTTTTTCTCTAAACTGACGGTTTAATTCCTAATTTTCACTATACTGACTTTCTAATGTATTGTATGATTTGTATCTATCTTTAAATAGGCCAAGATCCACTAAGAATTAATACTAATTACGAACATTTAATTTTATGTATAAAAAAAATCGAACATCCAATTATCATATACCCCATCCCTAGCCAATGCAGACTAACGTAGTGACTTTGGACGAACGTCGCCAAATATTATTTGGTTTTAACAAACTGGCATATTTTTGCGAATTTGTAACAAGATGTATTCATTTGTCATTATTGTTAGTTTTATGTAATGTACGAGGCATATCCAGAAACTAAGTGTACTGAATTTTTGTAGGTTACCATTTTTTTTATTTAAACAAAAAAATTACGTGGTTACCGTAGTACATATGTAAGCTATTTTTCGACATAGTCGCCATTCCTCTCAATGCAGGTGGTGAAGCGGGGTATCAACTTTTTGATGCCTTCCTCGAAGTAGTTTCCCGCCAACCCCTCCGTCCACTTCTCCACCTCCTCATTTACCTCCTCGTCGGTTGAAAACCTTTTTCCACCCATGTGCAGCTTCAGGAAGGTAAAGAGATAGTAATCTGAAGGTGCTAGGTCAGGGGAATGCGCGGGATGGTTCAGGACATCCCATTTAAACGAGGCGAGCAGTTCCTTTGTGGCGTTGGCCGTGTGTGGTCTTGCATTGTCGTGCAGCAGGCAGATTCCCTTTGTCAGCATGCCTCTCCTCTTGTTCTGAATCGCCCTCCGCAATTTTTTTAGGGTCTCACAGTATCTTGCAGAGTTGATGGTCTCCCCTTGAGGCATATATTCAATTAAAATTATGCCTTGAAAGTCCCAAAACACGGATGCCATGATTTTCTTGGCTGAAATTGTGGTTTTGAACTTTTTGGCGGAGGGTGAAGAGGTGTGACGCCACTGTTGAGACTGCCTTTTGGTTTCAGGCGTGTAGTGTGCAACCCAAGTTTCATCTCCAGTAACGATGGAGCGGAGAAATTCATCTCCATGGAGTTTGCAGTGCCTCAAAAACTCTTGCCTTTTTACAAAATTTCGCACTTGGCGGGAGATTGGTTTGACATTTTTCACGAAACGTGTTGTCGCGTCGACACTTCTCAACGTACTGACCTCGAACCGGTCTCGTTGCGGAGGGGAAGGGTCAGGCTACACGAAAGTGTAGCCAACATGTCGAAAATAAAATCCATCCGGTCGTGAGAGCCTCAGTACACTTACTTTCTGGATACGCCTCATATTTACCTAAATAACTTGCTGTTTATTAGAATCGAGGCTTATATTAGGTCCTTACATATGAAATTGGCGTTTTGCCGTACTGGCAACTTTGATCTCAAATATCTTCTCTTTGGTTAGGAATTTCAAATTCAAATTTATACAGCTATTTACTCAAGTATTTGTGTTTTGAAAATTATAATTCATTTGTTTTTTCCTCAATTGTTTTTTTTCTTTGCGTCACTCAGTTTACAAAATGGAAAACTTGAAATATCGCGTTATTTACGAGTACGAGTTCCACCGTGGCACCAGTGCTGCAGAAACGGCTCGAAGAATTAATGATGTGTATAGCGACGGTGCCTCAAAAAAAACACAGTGCGTTTTTAGTTCCAACGTTTTCGTTCTGGAAATTTCGACCTGCAGAACAAGCCTCGTGGACGGCCGGAGACCAAAGTTGATAATGAAGAATTGAAGGCTATTGTGGAAGCGGATCCATCGCAAACCACGTCCGAGTTAGCTGCAGGCTGCGGTGTTAGTGATAAAACTGTTTTAATCCACTTGAAGCTAATTGGGAAGGTGAAAAAGCTTGAAAGGTGGGTACCTCACGAATTGAGTGAAGCAAATCAACAAACGCGCGTTGACTGCTGCGTTGCATTACTCAACCGGCACAATAATGAAGGGATTTTGAATCGAATCATTACCTGTGATGAAAAGTGGATCCTGTATGATAATCGGAAGCGCTCATCGCAATAGCTGAACCCTGCCGAACCAGCCAAACCATGCCCCAAGCGAAAATTGACTCCAAAAAAGTTACTTGTGAGCGTTTGGTGGACTAGTGCTGGTGTCGTTCACTACAGCTTTCTTAAATCTGGCCAGACGATTACAGCAGATGTCTATTGTCAGCAACTGCAAACCATGATGGAAAGGCTAGCTGCTAAACAACCGAGGCTGGTTAATCGCTCTAGGCCACTGCTGCTTCATGATAACGCTAGACCACACACTGCACAACAGACGGCTACCAAATTAGAAGAGCTTCAATTGGAATGTCTAAGACATCCACCGTACTCTCCGGACCTTGCCCCAACAGATTACTATTTTTTTTGAAATTTGGATAACTTCTTGCAAGGGAAAAAATTCAACTCCGATGGGGCAGTCCAAACCGACTTCAAAGATTTTATTGATTCCCGTCCGAATGGTTTTTTTAGTAAAGGGATCGATGAACTACCTATGAGATGGCAAAAGTGCATAGATAGCAATGGTACATACTTTGATTAAATAAATATATTATATTAAAAAAAAATCAACTTTATGTTCCTCCCAAACAAAACGCCAATTTCATATGTAAGGACCTAATATTAAAGTTGATAAAATAATTAAAATTACTAAACTTCGTTACAAGGTTGTATTGGGGTAAATTTGTGAAACGTCATAGGGACCATGCTACATTTTCTTTAGTATAGTCAAAAATACTGTCATATTAGTCCGCTTTTAAAAAGTCTACACTAAAATTATCGTGAACGGATTAATTTAAAATTTTGTCTCTTTCTATTCAAGTCCCTTAATGGGATGTCTGCATTGTATCTTTCGAATCTGTGTCTGAGGGATGTTCTTTCGGAGAGAAGTGGAATTTTGTGGTTAATTTCTTCCTCATCTAATAAATTGGTTGTTCGAAATCAAACTAATAAGGCAGGGTATTGTGATAGAGCTTTTGCCATTGCTTGTCCTGTGGTACGGAGTGGTCTGCCTTCTAGTGTCAGAGATGTGGGTGACGTATGCATATTTAGGAAGCACTTAAATATAATCCTTTTTGAGAAGTCTTATCACAATTTATGAGTAAGTTCAAATCCTGAGTTAGAGTGCCCTTGAGAATAAGCTGCTTTTTAAACGGCGCTTTATAAATTGTCTTTTTATTATTATTACTTTTTTTTTAATGTTAAATATGGACATCATTTTTAACACCACTGTGATTTTAAAAGAAATTGTTCTCAATCATTGTGTTAAAAATAAAGATGTGTCACTATAATGTGTGTCACTATGTGTACTTGACTGTGTTTATTGCATCAAACAAAATGGTTCATTTATTATAATTTTTCAATAATGCTAAATTTCTTTCACTCTAATTTTAACATTTAAGAAATTAGACATTTTGGATTGGTGAAATTCTTCGATTTTTTTATATTGTAACATTTCATTTTCTAATCATTCTGATTAAATTTGACACTTCAGTAAATATGGAATAATTGTTTCGTACCATATTAGTTAAGTTCATGTATTAGTATTCAGTCACTTAATATTCAGTGGCGACCTGTCAATGCTTTTGAATGAGAAAAAGTCACCTGTATATGTCGTCACTATCCAAATTAGTGCCAAATATATTAATACTAGTTGCAACCCGTGAAATATTCACGGAAGTAAAACAAATTCTACATTTATGAAAATATATATTCATAAATGTAAAATTTGTTTATATATATCATTTATACATCGTCCCCTTTTACATCGGTTCAAAAATTGTTAGCTAGGTATTTAAAATCCGTTCAGTATCACGGACCCACCGAGATTCAAATTTCGAATTACTTTAGGAGAGAATCCAAGTATTCCTCTCTCGCTGTCTTGTATACAATATTCAATTCTCGTATTCTTTCTTTGACGACAGCCGTCGTATGGGTGTTGGCCTATTTATACTATGATAATTAAGACAACTACATAATAGCAGAACACTATTGATTTATTCAGTAAGAAAATAATTGAGTTACATTACATTCTTGCCATGATGCAAGTTTTATGTTTAATTTTTTTTATTACTGAAATCCAATTCATGTCTACCTCATCTTCTAGAACTCCTTACATACATTAAGACTAGGATCAAGGGTGTGATTAGAATTGAGGATTTGGTTTGGATTAGTGATGTGATGAGGATTAGGACACGTGATAAGGATTAAGGATGGAATTAAAATCAAGGATATGATTAGAACATGCGGAGTAAGATTAAGAATTTGATTAGGGTTAGGGATGTGATTAGGGTTAGGGATTTGATTAGGGTTAGGGATGTGATTAGGGTTAGGGATTTGATTAGGGTTAGGGATGTGATTAGGGTTAGGGATTTGATTAGGGTTAGGGATGGGATTAGGGTTAGGGATTTGATTAGGGTTAGGGATGTGATTAGGGTTAGGGATGTGATTAGGGTTAGGGATTTGATTAGGGTTAGGGATGGGATTAGGGTTAGGGATTTGATTAGGGTTAGGGATGTGATTAGAGTTAGGGATTTGATTAGGGTTAGGGATGTGATTAGCATAAGGAATGAGTAATTAAGGATAAATGTGAACATAAGCTGACGTCTTGATTAAGATGAAGAAGAGCATTCTGAGATGTTTTGGGAATGTAGAATGAATTAATGAATTAAGAAAGAATAACAAAAAATATACAGTGCAAATGTAAGTCGAAGGAATGGTAAAGAAAGACCAAGGAAAGCACGGTCAGATCAAGTGATTGTTATTTTGAAAGAAGAAAATGTAAAAAGTCAGATAAATCGTAAGTGTAGTATAAGAAGGTGTATGGATGTAGAATAGGCGAAGGATATGTATCGAGATAGGATAGTATAGTGCTCTGTCCCTCCTCAGCCTAACCCGTCAGGGAAATGGCATGATGATGCGTTTTGTCAGATCTAAAAAAAACAAAATATTTTTACCAATTTTTCGTGTTAAACATTTCCGTGGCTCATGATTTACGCTGTAATTTAACATTGTGTTGCAGGAATCACTCCTTTCAATTTCCCCGCCATGATTCCGTTGTGGATGTTCCCTGTGGCCATGGTGACCGGCAACACTAGCATCATCAAGCCTTCGGAGAGAGATCCTGGCGCGACCATGATGCTTATGGAGATGCTCATGGAAGCCGGGGCTCCCAAGGGAGTAGTCAATGTGAGCTCATAATTATTTATTTATATTGATAAAATTCATAAATTTATTTATCTTTATAAATATTTTACTATGTATATTATTCGTGAATTTAGTACAGATGTGTAATGATTTGAATATTACCATGTAACCTCCTTTATTTACTTTTGTCTGGTTGGTTTTCCACTTGTCAATAAGCTATTTAATTCCGATAGCTATAAGAGATTTCAGCTTAACAATAAGTGATTTAATTCTGATGGCTATAAGAGATTTCAGCTTTGCATTAAGCGATTTAATTCCAAAGGCAATAAGAGATTTCCTCTTGGCAATGAGCGATTTAATTCCGAAGGCTATAAGAGATTCACGCTTGGCAATAATCGATTTAATTACGATGGCTATAAGAGATTTCAGCTTAACAATAAGTGATTTAATTCCGATGGCTATAAGAGATTTCAGCTTAACAATAAGTGATTTAATTCCGATGGCTATAAGAGATTTCAGCTTAACAATAAGTGATTTAATTCCGATGGCTATAAGAGATTTCTGCTTAACAATAAGTGATTTAATTCCGATGGCTATAAGAGATTTCAGCTTAACAATAAGTGATTTAATTCCGATGGCTATAAGAGATTTCAGCTTAACAATAAGTGATTTAATTCCGATAGCTATAAGAGATTTCAGCTTAACAATAAGTGATTTAATTCCGATAGCTATAAGAGATTTCAGCTTAACAATAAGTGATTTAATTCCGATGGCTATAAGAGATTTCAGCTTAACAATAAGTGATTTAATTCCGATGGCTATAAGAGATTTTAGCTTAACAATAAGTGATTTAATTCCGATGACTATGTAGGAACCACGATCGTCGCTGAATATTGTCAACACACACGGTCAACGACCGACGAAACGACCTTTGGATATGTCCAAAGGTCGCATACCAAAACATTGAAATTGTTTACCCACAAATACTATTTACGATACATTCCACAGTAGAAAGAGAACGCATCACGCTGTCTCGCCGTTTTCGCCAACAAATTGTCTACCCACAATACTATTTGCGATGTCTGCAATATTTCAATTGACCATTTCTGCACGCACAGAAGCGAGATAGAAATATATTGCGGGCGCACTCCCGCGCCCATTCTGAAATGTATAAATACCCACTTACCGATAAATAAAGCATCATTAATTATTAATTATTATTCATTGATTCATTCACTCTCTCTTTCCGCATTGCTAATTGACGTATTTTATTTAAATACCAAACAATCAAAATCATCATCGCGTCCTTCAAGGACATTCTGCTAAAGCTATAAGAGATTTTAGCTTAACAATAAGTGATTTAATTTCGATAGCTATAAGAGATTTCAGCTTAACAATAAGTGATTTAATTCTGATGGCTATAAGAGATTTCAGCTTTGCATTAAGCGATTTAATTCCAAAGGCAATAAGAGATTTCCTCTTGGCAATGAGCGATTTAATTCCGAAGGCTATAAGAGATTCACGCTTGGCAATAATCGATTTAATTACGAAGGCAATATGAGATTTCCGCTTGGCAATAAGCAATTTAATTCCGAAGACAATAAGAGATTTCCGCTTGGCAATAAACCCGCAAGATTATTTTTACAATGAAGTGTTAAATAAATAAACAATATTTAGCAGTGTATTGTATTGTATTGGGTGTTAACATAAGTTGTGTCCGTTTTTTTCCAATTTAAAAATAAGCACCAAAATATGGTTTAAGCGGTCCTCATCGAAGTCCACTGGTCGTCCGGAACGCTCCATGTCTTTCAGGTCGAAATTACCGTCTTTGAAACGCTAAAACCATCGACGAGCTGTTCTTTAATTCATAGCATCTTCACCGTACACTTCGCAAATATCGCGAGCAGCTTTGGCAGCTTTATTCCCTCGATTGAACGCGAACAGATGCTCACTTTCGTCTACTTGACATTCCATTTTGAAGGCTTGTAATCAAATAAAATAATATATGTAACGTAAAAGCAAACACAATATCTTGTAGAGCAGAAAATTTTCTTTCGAATGACGTATAACATTTACCATTTTGTTTTACTTTTGGTGCTCATTTTTAAATTGGAAAAAAACGGACACAACTTATGTTAACACCTAATATTTAACTTTCGTTTTATACAGTACAACCTGGTGAACTTATTGCCATAGGACAATCTCTTCCAACTAACCAGAAACATGTTAAAGTGGCTTAAGTGAAAACCAGACTGAAATCCTTTTTTTTTTAATTCTGGATTCTAGCGGGATTTGAATCCACAACCTCCAGGTTGCGAGACAGGGGTTTTACTAACTAGGCCATAGTGTCAGTCTGCCCCTCAGATATACTTGAAGTCCATGGTTTTTTATCCAATTTAAACCAAAGTTGATACTAAATAGCAAAAAAAATATTTGTAAATACATGAATATTTGTAAATACATTATACTTCGGAAAGTCTAGGATGAACCGTGCGACGTTTGTCACAAAGGGATGGGGTAAAATCGTTTTTTTTTTTACAAGTCGAATAGTTTTTTTACAAATCGAACAATTGTTTTTCTCTAAACTGACGTTTTAATTCCTAATTTTCATTACACTGACTTTCTAATGTATTGTATGATTTGTATGTATCTTTAAATAGGCCAAGATCCACTATTAATTAATACTAATTACGAACATTTAATTAAAATCGATTTTTGAAAATCCAATTATCGAATACCCCATCCCTAGCCAATGCAGACTAACGTAGTGACTTTTGACAAACGTCACCAAATATTATTTGATTTTAACAAACTGCCACATTTTTACTAATTTGTGACAAGATGTATTAATTTGTCATTATTGTTAGTTTTATGTAATGTATTTACCTAAATGACTTGCTATTTATTAGAATCGAGGCTTATATTAAAGTTGATAAAATAATTAAAATTACTGAACGTCGTTACAAGGTTGTATTGGGGCAAATTTGTGAGCTGTCATATGGTTCATCCTAGATTTTCCGAACTATAATAATAAATTACTTTGTTATTCCACTAATTATATTTATCACTACTAGTAATTACTACACATGTTTCTAACTCCTATTTAATTTATTTAAACAACAATTTGTACGTTAAGGGTGGTTCTCTAATTCCTGGAATGAGAAAGAAAAAAATATATATGTATATAAAAAGTAAAATTACGCTTTGGAAAAGAGAATAATAAAGAAATAAAATAAAAATACATTTTTGAATTGTAAATTAAAATAAATTCTAGTTACATTAGAGGGGACAGGTGTAACAAATGTATATTTCAAATTAATTAACAATATTAAGATATGAAAAATTAATATAAAAAACAATAAAAAGAATAATGTTAAAAATTTAAACAATAATATTGAAAATTACTAATTTCCCCTTGAAGGAGTTTAGCAACATATGAAAAATGTCTATCTTAGGGGACACACTGTTGAAAAGTGTGATTGCTCTACCTATGGGCATTTCCAAAGGGAGGTTGGTTCTGCATAGAGTTTGACAAAACAACCTGTGAGAGCGTTTCCTAAGATAATTATCCGGAACATACAAACCAAAGCTATCTAAGACAGTTGGGATAATTCTGTATTCTGGCATACATTGTCACTACATGTATTCTTCTCAATTCACACATTTCTACAGCATTTATTCGGCTCCTATCAGTATTTTTCTGCGTTCATGTTTCACTCCCATACATTGGCACCAAAATACTATTGTGGACTGTCATCGTAGCAAATTTTGATACTGTGCTGTTTAAGTGTCCCATTGACTTTGTTTCCTAATGCTACACGCCGTTCGATATCTCTCTTAACTCTTCCATCATCTAAAAATATACCACAATCTGTGATAGTGTTGCATCAGATATCTTTTTCCTCATCCATATTTTACTCCCATACATCAAAGTTGGTACTTAAATGCTGTTGTGAACTTAGCAGATTTGCAGATCTTAGCAGATTTTGATACTGTCTAGTTCGAGTATATATATGTTTATGTGCCTCATAGACTGTTTCCTATCGCTACACGCCGTTTGATATTCCTCTTAACTCTTCCATCATCTAAAAAATACTACCCAAATAACAAAATTCCTTAACTTGCTCCAATCTTACATTGTTCACCCATATATCACTTTTTTTCACCCATGTATCACTTTTTACTTTTCCTTTAACATTTTTCTCTCTCCGTGGTTGCAGTCCTAAGACTGGTTTGCAGCAATTTCAACTCTTCTCCTCCATTCCTCCCTGTCCTGTGCGGCTCTTTTTAAATCTGTATATGTTGAGCAGCGCACGTCCACCAACAGGTCCTCCAGGTACTCTCGGCGTGGGCGTCCCCTAGAGTTGGTCCCCTCGGTCATATCCTCCATTATGGCATGCAAGAGGCCCTCTTGTCGTATTATATAACCGATCCATCTTGCACGCCTTTCGGACAGGATCCTGAGCAGGTGCCTTCCTCCTTCGATTCGTTGGAGAACCTCTTCATTTGTGATGTGGTCTCTCCAGGAAATTCCTAATAGTCTTCTATAGGACCACATCTCAAAAGCCTCTAGTCTTCGTCTATCTCTTTCGGATAGGCACCATGTCTCGCAGCCGTACATCAAGATACTCCATACATAGGTCTTGATGAGGAGTATTCTCAGTTTTAGATCTATATTATTTGATTCTATTATTTTCGACCTTTTATTAAATGCAAGTCTAGCCTGATGTATACGGCTGTCGACCTCGCTCTTGGACCGACCGTCCCATGTTATTTTGCTCCCGAGGTAGACAAACTCCTCGGTGTTCTTTAGTGGTTTACCCGACATCACTATTCTCATCTGGTGTTGCGCTCGGCCTACAGTCATCAGCTTTGTTTTGTCTTTATTTATCTTCATATTGTAGTTATTTTGAAGAATGCTTTCCATAGTTGTTAAGGCCTCTTGTAGTTCCTCTTCACTTTCAGCAACCATAGCAATATCGTCAGCGAACCTTATCATATCCACCTTTTGCCCGTGTATCTTTACACCTTCTCTGTGACTCATTCTCTCTCTCAAGTCGTCAATCGCGCTCTGTATATAGGCGTTAAAAAGAACAGGTGACAGAGAGCATCCCTGCCTTACCCCTTGTCTTATATTGGCTTCCTTTGTGTCCTCGTCACATCTGATTATAGCGGCCTATTTTTCTATGTCTATATTTTAATGATAATAATAAAAGAAACAAATGGAGTAGAGAGTTTTCTTTTCTAGGTGATTCACGGAGCTCAGGAGTCTGTGAACTTCATTTGCGACAATCCCGACATCAAAGCTGTCTCCTTCGTGGGATCTGATCAGGCTGGAAAACACATCTACGAAAGAGCAAGCAAAAATGGTCAGTATCAAATAATATGAACTCCATCTCCCATTAATTCAGTTACGGTTATAGAAAGAAGAGTGGTAAAAAGTGTAAGCGATGTATGGTTAACTTAGAAATACTGGAGAAGGTTGATGCTTTCTGTTATCTCGGCAGTATGTTTACATGTGATGGGCGAGACATTGAACAAGGTAAACAGAGCACTTAATGTTATTTACAACAACTGCGCAATATTGGGAAAGCAAAGAAGGGAAGTAGAAAGTCAGAGAAATCATAGAAGTTGTGTGGGAAAGTGCATAGATGTAGAAGATGCTAAGAATATGTGTCGAGATAAAAGTCTGACAGTCTATCCTCTCTGCCTACCCTGATAGGGAAATTACGTAATGGTACTGATTTTGAAAGACCCTGAGGCAATTTTTAAAGAGAGCTAGCTGCCTCTGGTCTATATCCAAAATAACTTGTAATATACCTCTGTGCTCTTCCATTGTCTTGGAACTATTTTGAAAACATGATTTATAATACTTCTAGGAAAGCGTGTCCAGTCCAATATGGGAGCCAAGAACCACGGAGTGATCATGGCGGATGCCAACAAGGAAAACACCCTAAACCAGCTGGCAGGAGCCGCATTCGGTGCCGCTGGTCAGCGCTGCATGGCCCTTAGCACTGCTGTATTTGTAGGTCAGTCTGACATTTCATGTTGATTATAAATTAAGATATCTTG
This sequence comes from Odontocerum albicorne, assembly GCA_949825065.1. NCBI lineage: Eukaryota > Metazoa > Arthropoda > Insecta > Trichoptera > Odontoceridae > Odontocerum > Odontocerum albicorne. The sequence goes on along the minus strand of OX463852.1, from coordinate 35,135,262 downwards.
TTCTGCTCATATTTCATTGAGATATCTTGTTCTTTTTAGATTACATTGAGATATCTTATTCTGTTTATTATTATTACATTGAGATATCTTATTCTGTTTATATAACATTGAGAAATCTTGTTATTTTTAGATTACATTGAGATATCTTATTCTGTTTATTATTATTACATTGAGATATCTTATTCTGTTTATATTACATTGAGATATCTTGTTCTTTTTAGATTACATTGAGATATCTTATTCTGTTTATATTACATTGAGATATATTTTACTGTGTATGTTTGATTGCATTGGAATATCTTGTTCTGTTCATATGTATTTGATTCTATTATCTTTTGTTTGAAATTTTTTATTTAATTTCACAAAAATACTGGTCCACGATGGATTGGAATGAAAAATACTGGTCCATGAATGAAGAAAGTTTGAGAAATGCTGCTCTACACTATTTATTAACCCTTATAACTCCAGAGGCGACATATAGTCGCCATGGTAATTATTTTAATAACTCCAGAGGCGACTATATGTCGCCATTTTTTATGGTTGTATTGTTTACATAAACAAACATCTCGGGACACCCAGGAGCAGGTGTAAACATGTTACATTAGTTTCACAACAACTGTTCTACTGTTTAGACGTGTTTCGGTTGAAAAATAATCAGTACGCACCCTTTTACACCGTTGAGATTACACAAGTTTTTTTTTTACCCTCTAAAATAATGGAAAAATCGCAACTGAGTGAAAGTGAAGACGAATTTATTTTAAATGTATATAGTGATGAAAGTTGTGATAGTAACATCAATATTCAGACCTCTAGTGATGAATCAGAGTACATTGGTCATAAAAAACGCAGAGTTGGTCCTCTTCTATCATCAGATAGTTCTTCAAGTACTACAAGCGCTCAATATTCACAAGACGATGAATGGATTGATATATCCAATACGGTGGATTCTCCTGACATTATAAATTTTGACATCGGAGCTCAGAATGTCGGACCAAATGTTCCTTTAACAATCAAAGAACCAAGTCAATTTTTCAAATTATTTTTCACGGAAGAAATTGTAACGGAGATAATACGGGAAACAAATGCATATGCAAAAGTCAAACTTCAATCAAAAGTTCTAACTGCAAATTCTATTTGGCAAAATTGGCGTGATGTACAAAAAGATGAATTTTGGGCATTCATTGGGGTCATTTTAAATATGGGAACAATGCCACTTGCCAATATGCAAGAATATTGGTCTACTAGAGATAATTCCAGAGTCCCATTCTTTGCAAATATTTTCACGAGATCTCGATTTCATCAAATATTCTGGATGTTACACTTGAATACACAAGAAACTGGCCATAGTGATTTAAGAACACGGATTCAGAAAGTCAGTAATTTTTTAGAATATATAAATAAAAAATTTGCTGACTATTTCATACCCAACAAAAATATCTGTGTTGACGAATCAGTAGTGAAATTCAAAGGAAGAATATGCTTCATCACTTACAATCCAAATAAGCCTACTAAATGGGGAATACGCATTTACGTTTTGGCGGATTCTGAAACATCATATGTGTACAGTATTCTTCCCTATTACGGTAGTATTACTACAGAGAATTTACCAAGCCCAGATTTGCCTGTGAGTTCGAGAATACCCATCTACTTGTTCAGAAAATTTTTGGAGAAGGTACCCCATGCACAAGGATACCACTTGTTTACAGACAGGTACTACACAAGTCTTCCACTTGCTGAAGCACTATTGAAGATGAAATGTCATTTAACTGGGACGATACAGACCAACAGAAAAGGCATTCCGATCACCATAAAAAAACCAAAGTTTGGCAATAAAAAAGTTTTGGCTGTAAGAAAAAGAAAAACAATGCTTTTGGCATGGAAGGATAAAAGAATAATTACAATGCTGAGTACTGGTGATTCTGCTGGCATGTCGTCTGTTTCCAGAACAGGGAAGGGAGGTGTTCAATTAGTTACAGAAAAACCAAATGTAGTACGAAACTACACCAAATCTATGGGTGGAGTAGACCGTGCCGACCAGTATGCTTCCACATATTGTTTTCTCAGGAAGTCATTAAAATGGTGGAGAAAACTTTTTTTCTGGGGAATGGAAATTTGCTCAATCAATGCATACATCCTCTACAAGAATATAAAATTGAAAAATAATGAAAAACCACTAACTCATTTGAAATTTGTCAAGAATTTAGTTGATCAGTTGGTAGGAGACTTTCGGGAGCTGCGAAGTAGGCCATCAACTTCTACTTTTGATGTACGACTAGATGGTAAACTTCATGTTTTGCAGAAGGGAAAGAAGAAGGACTGTGTGGTCTGCTCAAATAGAGGCAAAATGGGCAAACCACATGAAACATATGAGTTTTGCGACACCTGTCCTGGAAAACCTAGGATGCATTTAGGGGATTGTTTCCTCAGATATCATACTTTGAAAGATTATAAAACTAAAAAATAATGTTGAATTGTTATTTTTTTTATCAAAATAAACTCATTTAAACATTTATCTAATAGTTTGAATAAAAAAATTGCATGAAACCTTATTAATTTTTTTTTAAATAAATTATTTCTAAAACCTATCATTTTATAGTAAAATTTCAAAAAAATACCCTGGAGTTGTTGGTATGTCATACAAAAAAAAATCTGGAGTTCAAAGAGTTAATGTATATGCGGGATAAATAAAGTGGTCCAACTACCATCAAATACAGTACCCGGTTGTAAGTAATATGCATCATTTTTAGTGTCGTCTCTGTCACACGATACGCTAACAGTCCAGTATCGTAGTCACGATGCGGTTAGCGCATTGTGCGACAGAGACGACGCTCTACAAACTATGTGTATTACTTACCGCCGGATACTGTACATCTTTGATTCAATTTCTTCTTTTACCTTTTATCAATATGTATATATTATATTTATGAATTTGTGTTGCATAAATATTTCAGGTGAAGCCAAGGAATGGATCTCAGATCTGGTGAACAGAGCACGAGGCTTGAAAGTGAATGCTGGACATATGCCAGGCACTGATGTAGGTCCTGTCATCTCTCCACAGTCCAAGCAGAGGATTCTCAGTCTCGTTCAGTCTGGTGAGTTGAACATTTCATCATTTCTCCTTCCACTAAATCTTTGGACACCGCATTGTGAATAATTCCTCATTATTATTTTGGAAATTACAAAATTTGAACATACAATATCTATACTTTCAACAGTCGACATACAATGTGTGGCAGAAATAACTCGCTGTTTTGAAAAATCAATGAAAAAGGCATCATAGATGTTTTGCAAAATGTTGGCTGATATTATTCCTTAACCCTTTAAGTGCCGGAAGTTATTAGTATGGCCGTACCCAGCAGGCCGTGATTTTTTCAACAAAAATAAAACCTAAAAAATTTATATTTTTTGTATACAGATACAATATAAAGGATATTATGAAAACTTACTAAATATATACACCGTGGGGCGTTTGAACTGCCGTTCACTCAGAAAAACACAGTTTAAATATTCACAAAATGTCAGGGTTGTCACAACTCGACACAGAAAACACGTTTACTTATAAATATAGTGGAAAATAATATACTTTGTAAACTAAAATCAACAAATTATCTGTATGATGTATAATAAAGCGCAAAAGGTAAATAAACTATAAAATAAAACCGTAAAAAGTCTATATAAACGTCGTATTATGCCGCAAAACTACCGCCAATAACCAAAGAATACATGTAAACACATTTTGTAAATAAATACTTTGAAAAATTAACAAAAATAATGCAAAAAAGTTAAAAATCAACCATTGAACAAAACTACAAACGAAGGCATTATAAATCATCGCAATTACGACGCAAAAAACTGTAGTCGGTAACCCTGTATCAGAGACACGTATTGATTGTCAGTGAAAGCTTTTAGAAAGATGACTGTAACTTTGATAATATTGGTAAATTGTAATATTTAAGTATTTCTTGACCATCTCAATAGATGTCCCTATGTGTTACAATTTATAAATTATTACAATTGGATTTGATATTGGTTTGCGACAAGCTCAAAGGAGAGCACATTTACGCGTTCATTTTGTATGGCCGGCCTGGCGAGCACTGAATCGGAAAGCGCGTCAACGCGCTCGTGGCAGTGAACCGGTTAAGAATAAGCTAGCCAGAAGTAAACTCTTTGCGTAACAGGAGAAATCCATGCTAAGTGGATAAAAAAAGGAATCAAAATAATTTAATGTAATGAAATTAGACAATTTTATTTTATCATCTCGCCATGGTGGATTAGATTTCTGCTTAAATTTTTTTAAACTGTGATCACCACATGTTTTGTGATATTTAATTTTTTTTTTCAGGTATTGATGAAGGTGCAAAAATTGTCCTTGATGGCCGCAACGTTGTAGTACCCAACTTCGAAAAAGGAAACTTTGTAGGACCCACAATTCTCACAGACGTCAATCCATCAATGAAATGCTACAAGGAAGAAATATTCGGTCCAGTATTAATTTGTTTAACTGCCGACACCCTCGATGATGCAATCAAGCTGATCAACAAGAACCCATACGGCAACGGAACAGCTATTTTCACAACCAACGGAGCTACAGCGAGAAAGTTTGTCCAACAAATTGATGTAGGACAAGTCGGTGTAAACGTACCGATCCCTGTTCCTCTACCCATGTTCTCTTTCACTGGATCTCGAGGAAGCTTCCTCGGCGATTCTCACTTCTATGGAAAACAGGGAATTAACTTCTACCTTCAGACTAAAACTGTCACACAACTGTGGAGGGAGAGTGATGTCAGTCATACTAAAGCTGCTGTGGCTATGCCAACTATGCATTAAAAGTACTACCCAAAATGCATATCCTACTTGCTCAATCAATTTGAAAAATATTTAATATGAAAGAAATAATATAAGGGTCAATCCAGAGTCTTCCAGTCTAACTCATGTTCTAAAAATGATAATAATAGTAATTCAAAATAGGAATAAGACAACCTCCAAGATTTAGGTAATAGACAACTGTTTTCCAGCCCAGTCTATTAATGAATACTCGTATGACAATACCTTGTATGGTACTTAATGCGTTCCAATCATACTGTTACATATATTGCACTTTTGTTGTATACAGTACAGCCTGAAGGGCTTATCGTGTGGCAATATCTTCCAACCAATCAGAAAGATGTTTTAACCCTTTTAATCCCACGGGGCCGATTATCGGCCCCAACTGGTGTATGCGAAAAATCCCACTGGGCCGATAATATAATCAGTCTCAAAGTTTTCAGACAAGTTTTTATGTTGAATACAAAAAAAATATAAATATTTTTTTTTATGAAATATGAAAATTATTTATTATTTTACACTCTACAGGGAGGTCTCCACAAAAAAATTAGGTTTTAAAACTAAATATTAACTGAGATAAAAAATAAAATATAAACTACTGTTTTTTTGCCAAAAAATGCTTGGGGTTTTTCGCATATTTTATGCAAAATATGCTGGGATTAAAAACGTTAAAGATGCCTTAAGTGAAAACCAGACTGGAATCCTTTTTTTTTAAATCTGGGTTTAAATGAGAACCGAACCCGTTATTTCCAGGCTGGGAGACAAGCGTCTTACCAACTAGGCCATGGAGGTCGCCTATATGTCAGTTTGCAAAAATATTGAGCTATTTGCTTACTTTAATTAATTTACATAGAACTCTTACATATAAAGAAATTTAAAGAAGTAAAGATATACTAAAATTTCAAAGCATTTGAAGAGTTTTATTGGTAAATAAACAATGTCCATACAGTAAAAAAAAAATTATAAAAATATTTGAATAGCGTAGTTTTCAAAGCATATATATCTTAATAATCTTTTCTCAGCGTATATATATCTTTATAACATTGAATACCATCGGGATCTGGAGTGATACTCAAATACACAGGTTAAAAGGCAATACTTACTGTCATATGATAACAGTACTTTAAGTATCTTGGGTCACTCATCCATAGCGATGGAGGATGTGCAGCAGATGTAACACATAGAATTAGTGTGGGATGGATGAAGTTTAGATCAATGACGGGAGTTCTATGTGATCCGAAAATGCCAGTAAAGTTAAAAGGAAAAGTATACCAAACTATTGTCAGACCCGCACTCCTCTATGGCTTCGAATGCTGGACGATGTATAACTCTTACTCTAGGCAACTAGAAACTGCTGAAATGCGCATGCTAAGATGGTCAGCTGGTGTGTCCCTAAGAGACAAAACAAAAAGCTCACACATTCGTGGAAGCCTAGGTGTTACAAACATCAACAGTAAGATGGAGGAGAGGCGATTGAGATGGTATGGGCACGTTGGACGCAGAGCACCCGATCACATTGTGAACCAGGCAATCTCCATGGATCTTCCTCGAATAACAACCAGAGGAAGACCAAAGAATTCATGGGTGGTGCAAAAAGATAACCTGATGCAGAGGCACGGCCTGGGGGACGTAGTCCGGGACAGAAGATCATACAACCTGAGGACGAGGAGAGCTGACCCCAACAGTATTCGCAGACAGTGAGTTGGGATGGAGCCAGGGAGAAGAAGATACGATAACAGTACTATGTCAATTAAAAATATTCATATTTTTTAGTTTATAAACCGCATTAAAGTAAAACTTGCACTGGTCAAAACCGTACTATGTATATCTAATAGGTACCAATTGATAAATATTAAATGACGTGTGCAATTTTTTTCTAAATATCTTCTTCTTAAACTTTCTGTAGACTCTCAAGAGTCTGTTACTGCAGGATTGTCCTGTGATGCTGAGCTCCAGCTATCTCTCCATCGTTTCGGGGGTCTCCCTGGCGGACGCCGTCCATCCGGCACCCCATGCAGAGCTATGTATGGAATTCTTGTGGAATTCATTCTCTGTACATGTTGGTACCAGTATCGCCGACGCTGTCGTCCCCATCTGACCACATCTTGGACCTCACAGACCTCTCGGATTGTGGTGTTCCTTACACGATCACGCAACGTCTTCCCTTTTCTAAATATAAATGATATAAATCACAAACTGTGTAGCCTCGTACTTTTTTGTGATTACTGATATTTTTTAATTTTTCCCTTTCATATATTATTAAAAGAAGTCATTGGGCATTTTTTTTTATCACATTTATTGTTAAGATTATTTATATCAGATAAGATGTCTTGAATATATATCTTCATATTACAATACACACCTTTTTGATCATTATTTATGTCTTTTATAAATAGCATTTTGTCTTGAAGATAAAAGAACATGCCCTTAAAAACAATATTTACGTTTTTTGTTACGTATGTGAATGATCTCCACATTTATTTTTTAAATTCATAAGCATAAATATTAACATTTGTAATATATTTCAATAATATTTGATACAAAAACTCATAAATATACAAGATCTTAGATAAATTATTTTGATATGTGTTGCAGCAAAAATAAATTATTTATAATATACCACTCAGGTCTAAAAGCTTCCGGCCTGAACAAGTTCGAGTGTGTAAAGTCGGATATTTACCGGTCATGAGTCAGGTAATTTTACAGTAAAAACTTTATACTTCTACCCTCAGTAGTACGTCAACTAGAGCCAATAGACGACATTTTGTATAGTTACAATATATTTTGAAAATTAAAAAAATTTAATATCACGCAATTATCAAGTTTCTTTCAAAAGAAGGGAAAAGTCCGGCAAAAATTAAACAATGTTTAGTTGCTGTCTGCGAAGAATCTTCTCCATAGACAGCCTTCTCTTTTGAAAGAAACTTGATAAACTTAACAACACATCTTCTATTGATTCTAGAAGACATACTACTGAAAGTAAAGGCATTAATTAATATAACATCTTCTGATCATATGAAAGACATGGCCGGTGTAATATCTGTCCATACATGCTCTAATTTATTCAGATAGAAGAAAACTTTTAGAACAAAGTGCTAAATCCATATTGTCTTCCATATTTTGATCAAGATTTGTAAAGTATATTTATGTATAAATATATATATTTTTGAAACAATTTTTTCATTATTTCCCTCCATTCTATATTTAAGTTTTTCTGTGTTGTCTTTATGGAAATATATCGTTATCATTATAGACAGGCAGTATTAATGCTGCTATATCTATATGTAGTGTAACTGTAATATATTCATGAAGAAAAAGCAAAGGAAATAAAACAACACTTCTGGGTGGGTCTGTATGAACTTGCCTACACACCCTAAAGTGCCTGACGGTTTTTAAACTGGTTCAATGTCACAGTACTCACTACACTATAGAATAGATTGTCAATAAAACAATGTTTCCTTGGATAATTGTGGAATTTAGTTTTAACCCTTTAAGTACCGCAAGTATGGCTGATCCTGGAGGGCTGCGAATTTTTTTAGCAAAAATAAAACCTGATTAGAATTATCTTTTTTGTATACATATTCAAAGGATATTATGAAGACTTGCCAAATATGTACAATATGTGTCGTTTGTGCCACCGTTCACTCAGAAAAACACAACGAAAACTTTAACATAATGTCAGGGTTGTCACAGAAAATACGGAAACATACGTTAATAAAATATTTGATAGAATTAAAAGTATATGTAACACGAAAATTATATGTAATATTAATCATTTTAATAACACACGGAAAGTAAATAATGTAACTATAAAATCATTTCAAATTTCAACGGTTAAATAAGTAAAACACAAAACTGACAACCCTGTATTAGAGACACATGTCGACTCTCATGCGAAGCTTTAAGGTAAATTCAATAATACATGTAAACTGTAATATTACAGTATTTGTTCATCATCTCAATAGATGTCTCTATATGTTCCATATTTTAGATTATTCGAATTAGTACTAGACATTGGCTAGAAACAGGCATAAAGTTGAGCGATTTAACTCACAAATTTTGTATGGTCGGCCCCACGAGCACGGCAAAAGAGAGCGAGTAAACTGGCTTAAGACACCTAACCGGTTAAACTGTTTAGTTGTCATTAATGTTATGGGTGACATTCAAATCTCATTGGGAATGTGTGCAGATTGTTTTATGCTGATGACATAGTGTTAGCGGAGAATGAGGATGAATTACAGAGTTTGATAAGTTAATTGTATGATAGATATTAAGAGAAAGATTTGACAATGAATGCTGCGAGAGGAAAAGTAAATGCGGTATATGTGTGAATAATGAAAGATTAGAGAAAGTGGAAGAATTCTGCTATTGAGGTAGTATTTTTTCAGATGACTGAAGAGTTACGAGAGATATTGAACGGCGTATAGGGATAGGAAACAAGATCAATGAGGCACTAAAATATAAATACTCAAACCGGAGACTTTCAAAATCTGTCGAGATGATAGTCCACAACAATATTTAAGTACCAACTTGGATGTATGGGAGTGAAACAAGAATGTGGAAAAATAATGAAAAGAGCTGAATAAATGCTATAGAAATGTGTGCACTTAGAAGAATACATGGGGCGACAATGTATGACAGAATATGGAATGAAGTGATTAGAGATGAGTGTGAACTTAAGGCTGATGTGTTGAGCAAGATGAAGAAAAGGCCTCCGAGATAGTTTGGGCACGAGGAACGAATGAAGCGAGTCAAGTTTTTTTTAGTTATCTGTTTTTACAGTTTTTTTAATCATAAAACATTGGACCTGAGGATACATTTTGGGCTTTCAAAGGGTTAATATTGATACAGGTCAAATTTGTAGTTTTTTCCATTTCTGATTGGTCTGGACCATAGGTTCCCAAAGAGGGCCTATCGGTCCCCCTGGGGGTACTGAGGGGGCCATGCTGGCCCTGGGAGAAGCAGGGGGTTATTTGCTTATTTTAATAAATACCTTTATAATTTATTTTCTAAATTGTTTTATTTCCAAAATACCTTTCTGAAATAAAAAAATTACTCTCATAGTTGCATAAATTTTATTGCAAATAACAAACTGCGAAACATTAATAAATTGGTGGCAGTACGTCAGGTTCATCCTTCTCATTAGGATTATTTAATAAATACTTCAACAATTTAAGTATCAGCGTATCTTATTTATAACACTATAGATAAGTACATAAAAAATGTTCACATTTTTCTGTTTTATTTAATTTAAAAAAAACTCATTTAACCCTTTAACGGGCATAAGCAGAAATCGGTCGCATATGCGACCACCCTTATGGTTATACTTATAAGGATTCATTTTCTTAATGAAACGTTTTTAAGTAACATAAACGTCAAATTGGCAAATGTAGTGGACGGGCAGAGGTCTTATTTAAGACGGATCGTCGTGAAGTTAGCTGCATGTTCAGTAGCAACGGTCTAAACATCCGGTCAGTTTATTGTCAAATATGTAAATAGGTATTACAAGTAAATCACCATTCATTATATCTCATATAAGAATTGTATTTCCTAATACAACCTTAACTCAGATATTATTACCTAACCATTCATTGGTCACTTTTGCGACCACTGACATGACCCCTGAAATGGGCACAGGTCTCATATGCGACCGCCTCATTTCCACACATTTTCCAAGAAATAAAGTTGATTTGATACACATAATAATGATTTATTCAACAAAAAACTCAAAAATAAAAACTTGCCCTATAAAGGTGTAGCGGTCGTCTCCGAATATTGTCGCATACATAAGGTCAATGTCCGATGAAACGACCTTCGGATTCCTCGATAAATTATAGTAAACAGTCCGAAGGTCACATGCCGGCCATTGACGCCGGCCGAGCTCCCGAGAGAAAGAGAACGCACCACGGCTATCTCACCAGTTCCGTATTTTGATGAATACCCACATACGACAATAACCGTTTCCTGCATTCACAGAAGCGAGACGTAAGCATATCGCGAGCGCACTCTCGCGCACATTCCAAAAAGATATAAATACCTACGTTACTATAAAAATAAACACTCTCTCTTTCCGCATTGCGATATAACGAGTTAATTTATTTATCAACAACCATCATCATCTCTTCCTTAACGACCGATCCCCTAAAAAGGGTTAAAATGGAGTTGAGATAATTTATTCGATCCCAATATAATTTTTACGGGACCTCGCTAAGTGCGGGGCTAAGTGTGGTTACAACTTTCATACTTACCTCGAGCCTTTTTTATAATATTTTCAAAGACCTAAAAATTGAGTTTCTTACAATATGTATTTACTCTATACTGGTGCAAATATTAAATAGAGGACAAAGTGAAAGAGATAAATCAGAAGCAATCTTTATTTTTATAAACAGCAACTTGTTGCATTTACAGATATATTCAATTTAACATAGACAATCTTACGCATAATATAATTATAAAGTGTTCTTCATGTTGACAGACTCCTTAACTCAAGATTTGTAAGCAATTTTGCTATGATCAAAGAACTCGAAACCATCAAGTTTTATGTCACTCACTATAAATAATTTTTTTTAGTATACATTTTTATTTTTGTCAAAATACTTTCGAACATTGTCATACTTAATTTTTTTAGTTATTGAATACAATTAAATTAATTCATTATACAGTTAACAATCGACCAAGCATATTGTCGCAAATGAAACGTATTTAATCGATCAGTGATAGCATTTTTATAGTTTTATAGTTCGACATTATCTGCATATTCAAAAAATTTATAGTTTAACATTATCTGTGTATCTTCTTTTCAATTAACAAATCAAATTATTACCAACAAAATTTAATTTGAATAAAAACGAAAGGATTTTATTTACTCAGCAATATGTTGCAATGAATTATTCTTCAATATGTTTTATTCTTTGTGAAGAAATAGCTGAAGGAAAGGGTTATAGTAAAATTGTTTACAAATCTCGTATTCTAGTGCTGAAAGATTTCGTGCAAATATGGTACTTAAAATAATGACTCCTTAATAATAACTAGAGGCAAGACTTGAACAATGAACAATAATGATCTAAACAGACACAAAAGCTGCTTTGGAAAGCTCTTTGATGGCACTTCTATTTGTCACCAAAACACCTGCTGTTCTGATGTAGAAATTAATATAACATCTACTTTTCTTTTTTTTTTTGAAGATTAAATATTTTATATTTGAGCATTATTTATACCATCAGTCAAGGGGCTGAATGCTTTAAATTAAGTGAAACCCTGAAAGCACTCTTATTCATTTAGATTTTTCTAAAATCTGATATATATTTTATTAAAATTATATATTAAACCTTCTTGATAAAAGAGTCGATTCACAAGTTGAAATTTTCCAGATTAAATAAAAAAAACTATATTGTTTGATGAACAATCCTAGCTTTCACTTGATGGGTCATATTTATTATCAAACAACTCGCAGGCGCTATAACGAGAGTGACATTCAGGTTAGCAAAGGCTGGTATCTATACACCACATGTATAGATACGAACCTTTGCTAACCTGAAAGATGCTTACAAATTACTTCCTGCAGGTTGTTCCAACGGTAATGGTACGATACACATTTGCCACATACATTTTATCCCAGCATCAATCATTATGAGAAGAAACATGTGACAAGTAGTGTAAAGTAACCTTTTTTTAGCTTTATATAAAAATTATAATTTTGGATTCACATATTTTTCAAAACAGTCAATACAGTATAAAAAATAGTTGTGTATTTTTAATCTTCTTCGTCGTGATCTCAATGTTGAGGAACACCTTCTATAGTTTTGATAGTAAAATAAAAAATTTAACGGTTAAAGTTCCAAGAAGTTAATTATAAGATAGATAGATTAATATGAAGGACTTTAAATGAAATATTTTCATTCTTCAATTGCAATGTTGATCTGCATCTTGAAAATGCGTGACACTAACTTAATTAATGCTTTCTCCAAGTTTCACTGTAAGAAGAGTTGACAAACATTCTGATGGAACTTGAAAGCATCAAAGAAAAAGCTGCACGCGGAGTTGCTTGAAATCCTTTGGAAACTAAATCTAGAAGTAGCATTTATAAAACATGGAATATGAAATTCAGAATTCTTTGATAGAAGAAGTATGAAGATGATTATGAATTCTTACTTTCAATATTAATAATTTAGTTTTTTTTTTTAATACAAATATTTTATGCTAATATTCGTATTACTATAAATAATATTGGTCAATACATATTTCACATTCTTTAATATCAAATAGTCGATTTTCAAAAGTAAACCTTTCGAGTTCAGGGTTTCATTACAAAATGAAATAAGGTCGAGGACGATAAGTTTAAAATAATTGTGAATCATTTTGAACTTATAAATTTGGGTTATAAAAATAGCGAATGTAGTGCGATACTAAAGTAAATCAATAAAATATTTCAGAGATAAATAAATCATTCCAGCAGACTGGTTGTTCCACAGTCTAAATTTACAGTTGATAAAATTAGTAGCCTCATTAACTTTTGTGCATTTATTAATTTCAATTCTAATTCCTCCGATATTTCAAAACACAATGACTTCCAATTTCTAGTCTGAAGGAATGACAATATTCTCATGAATTAAAAAAATTTTTTTTTGGTGTTTTTCTCGCTAAATAATAAATTGTAGTGATAATATAAGGTATGCTATTAATTTGATCGCGTTATAATATAATTATATGAAATTAATTATCAATTAAGACTAGACAACTTGCTTACTTGCCACACTTTACATAAAAGCAATTCATTTTTGACAATTAAACATCTACAGGAAAAAGTATACAAAAAAAATGTTGATTTTCATAATATCCGAGCTTAAAACTGTACCATTCATTTTAAAATCTTTTTTTCCGACTGACAATACAAAAATAAATATTTCACTCTTGAGAATCATTCACAAATTTCAAAATAAATAAAATTTCGTGAATAGGTAACGTTTAAATTGAAAGCTAAATAAAACAAATATGTTCCTTAAGAATTTGAAAAAAAAAAGCTTGTTTTTAAATTTATATTAAAATTCATAAAATGAAATAAACTTCTCTATTTAAAGATATAAATATGTATGATGTATCTTTATGAAAATATCTAAATTATTATTTCACATAGTAAAATGGTTAAAACAAAAAATTATGAAATACATTTAAGATATGTTCATCAAAAGCTAATATTATTAACCAATTCGCTGTGGGTTTCCCCCTCTAGTCAGGATGTATGGCTATGCCATCGCTGCAGACCCGATTGTGGCCATTATATTCTTCAGCGTTTTGCGCCTTAGAAGACTGATCATCTTGTATCAAATTCGATCTGATCATCTTGTATCAAATTCGAAAGTCTGCACTAAAAAAAACAACATAGTTTTAATTTTCAAAAATAGCCCAGCACTAGAGGTAAAACCATAAGGCTACGGCCGCACAGGTAGGAGCGTCGCTTGGTGCTTAGAGCTACGCTGCGAGTTAGGTGACATATCCTAGCGAACCAACGCACACCATACTATCGCAATGGCCACACTGCACGCTTCGCGCCACACTATGTGACTATTAATCACCTAGTCTATTAGTCACATAGCACCTAGCTTAGCACTTCAGTGTGGCCTTAGCCTAAGAAAATTTCAGCAGCAAAAAGATTAACTGTGTATGAAAAACCATAAACATTGAGGAACAATTTAATTAGCCAAATTTTCAATATCAGTTACATAAAGCAAAATTAAATATTACAATTATTTTTAATAATCAAAGGATACATTGCCAGGCAATTGAATTAAGTAAAAAATACAATTTTGCCAAGCATAGATAAAATGACAAATGCATAATATAATAATAATTATTATGGATTAATCTAAAAAATACAAATATATATATGCACATTCATACAAAATAATTTTTATTTACAACACTTTCAAAATTAAAATTATTACAACGCAAAATAAATACGTGTTGAACTAACAAAATGTACAAAAACAACATTATTTTAATATCGATACGACAATATTGTATGCAACTGGATGTTAAACATACTAAAATGTGTCAATAAATAAAAGTATTACAATATTATAAAAAATATCAGATCTCTCACATTTTTCTATCACTTTTATTTCACCGTCAACCTTCTTAACACTCTTCCCTTTGATAAAAAACTAAAAGTTCAATCGAACCACAAACATTCAAGAAGATATTCACTAATTGAATGACAAATTGTTGCTTCATATTACATATTTATTATTTAAAACCTATTTTAGGAATAGCAACTTGAATAGACATAATTTCTATAAACATCTAAAGTATTTTTCTTTTGAATCAATTCTGCAAGTTTTCCGGGTGAATTTTATAATCTATCTTGGCAGTTATTCATGTCTCAAAGAGGTTAGTTAAATCACAAATATTATTTATTAACTTTGGATAGAGATTAATGCTATCATAAAAAATATTTTGACTGTCTCGATGAAGAAAAAAAAGCAATTCGGAACTGTAGTAACAAAAAAAAACACCAATATCTACAGTTAAAAGTTATTTGCTAAAATCAATCTTTGACCAATATCATCTTGAAAAATCAATTCAATAAAAAAAGTAGGTTTCTCCCCATAGATGCAGAGTACTTGATTAAAATATCTTACTTAAACAAAAGGTAAGCTTTTAGAACTGAAAAACAAATCAAAAAAGTTATATTAAGGGATTTTTATAAGTAATGTTGGTGAACTTTCTTAGTTCAATTTCGTAGATCCATTCAAATATTAGTCTATTGATCCATCCCATCTGATTGGTCGATGATCTCATTAATCTTCATAATATACAAATAGGGCTATATTGCGTAATGGAAGGCTGTAACAGATTAATCTGTTGATTGTCTTGGAAGTTTAATCTCCTTGCCACTGTAACTTGAAGTTTGAGCTGTCAAAACTACGTGCTCATTAAAGTGCAACAGCATTCGCAAATAAACCAACACATGCACGTGTCTTCCATTCACAAGATGGCTGACAATCATATTCGATCACGAGGGACAGCCTCACATAATCTTCATGTATTATCAATTCATTTTCGAAGGACTTAAAGTGCAATCATTGTTCGTTTTACTAGTTAAAATAAAAAAAAGTGCAGTCTACCCATTGACTTGTGTACTTATAAAGCTGATATTTATCGCCGATCTACAACGAGTGTATCAAATTATGCATCAGGATCAGATATCAAAGCCAGGTTAGTCTTTTTCCATGCATCATCAAAGATTACAACCAGACATCAACCCAAAATATAGAGCATCAAATAAAAAAATTAACATCTAAGCGAGTGAGATTTTTTTAGCAAAATAAAAAATTGATTTTGTAAGTAATATAAAAAACGTAATTGCGGCCGCCATTATACAAAATAATTGAATAGATAAGAACATTTGAGCCTTGTCCGTTTTATGGATAAATTCATATATTCGGGAAAAAAACATCCGACATACCATGTACGTCCATACTCTCTTGAGGTAAAAATTCACTGGCCGTACACGTATGGCGTACGGCCATACTCCTTTAGAGGTAAAATAGTACAATACGAAAAAAGATACTTTTTGATAGAAAGTTAAAAACTTAATTTTACTACACCTACAAATAAATATATTTAAATTGTTGTTTTCTTCATTGAAGCAGTCAATATTTTACCCTTTAAATAGACTATTTATCAGCATCCAAAACAATACTTTCATTATTGAGTAGGAATAAGTATTTTACTACTATTTATTGTGTTTAAAAGTAATTTAGAAGTAAATTTTTGACATATTCAAAAGTAGCTGAAATAATTTAATTGGTGGCTTACCTATATTCTTAATACCTACATTTTTTTAATTATATTTTTATATAAGTTATTTCATTTATATTTACATTATATACTAGTCCATATTTTTAATTGTTGACTGGTGCTAAGCTTGGATGCTTAGCAACCCAGGTGATCAGGTTTGATCCAAGGTGTTTCCCAGACTGTTCACATGGAGGTATTTTTCATCCAAATTTATTAACGACTTCTGTGATCTAGTTAGTAAATTGGTAAAACTTCCACCCAAGAATTTCAGGTTCGTTTCACAGTGGTATCCGAAAAGAATGTCCCAGTCTGGTAAAATAATTTGTCTGTAACAATACTCATGTCACTAGACATGTGTAGTGTTGTAACAACATCATGTGCAGTAGTATTGTCAACACATGTGATGACAGACTGCTAGCTCTGTGACTATTTCCTCGGTTCTAAAGCTCGAAGACTTGATAAATGGGGTCGAAGACAAATCCAACTCTTCAATGTGTCTAATGCCAGTTCAGATATGTTCGAGGTATGATACAAATTAATAAATTTGAATTTATTGTTATCCTGAACTTCATCAGCTGCCTAATATGAATTTTTGGAGCGCTCTCGGATTTATCGGTGTTATAAAATAGCGTTATACAAATTCTTAGATGTGTTTTTCGTTTTTTTAGGTTTTCATAATACACTACAGACAAGTTTGAATTTGATTAGCGGTGCGCATAAGCTGCCTTGAACAAAATGACAAACTAAACTAAAATTTAATAACAAAAATCAAAGTTGAGTATTCATCATTTTTTAAATATACTATATGGTCAAAACACAGTCAGTTGATTCAGTAGAAAAAGATAAGATATTATGTGAGATTTCTTATATCATTATCAGAAAATATATTTACGATTTCGCAAAAAGAATAGAAATGTACGAAGTATGATTGCATTTTAATGATATTATTCATTCTTATGCTTTTATATTTTTCTTCATGAACATTTCTGTTAAATTTGATAAAGATATTAACAGCATTGATGCTGTTTATCTAAATAATAAGTATTATGATAACTAGGAAAATTAAAATAAAATACCTCTTGAATCATAGTATAAATAGGCCAAAACCCATACTATGGTTGTCGCCAAAGAAATAATACGAGAATTGAATTTTGAATACGAGAGAGGAATACTTGGATTCTCTCCGAAAGTAATTCGAAATTTGAATCTCGGTGGGTCCGTGATACTGAACGAATTTTAAATACCTAGCTAACAATTTTTGAACCGGTATAAAAGGGGACGATGTATAAATGATATATATATATATAGTATATAAACAAATTCTACTTTTATGAATATATATTTTCATAAATGTAGAATTTGTTTTACTTCCGTGAATATTTCACAGATTGCAACTAGTTTCTCACTACTTGGGATGAAAATGAATTTTGAGATTGTCTCTTTCTAAAATAACAATAAACATAAATAAAGCAATGTTTTGAATGCTGATGTTTTTTTTATACAATGTTTTATAGTTATATTTTTATATATATAGATGTAAGATCATCTCTACCATTAAATTATGTTTGTTACATTTCTCTTACTCGTATAAATTTTCGAGACTATTTCTAAGTCAACATGGGAGATATAAAGCATACAATTATTATTCGATGGAATTAGAAAGTGACATCTTGAGAAAAAAAAAACAACTATAATAAGTGTCGAAAGAAAGGTGATTAAAATAATGAAGAAGTATATTTTAAATGTTTATGTCGGACATAATATTTTAAGTATATAGTCGGTGAGAAGAGTCGGGACTGTTGGGCTATCTTCGTTTATCGCCTTTAAGACTGAAAAAAGCAAAAAAAAAAACATTAAAAATGTTGTCAACAAAAGAAATTATAATATATTTATAAGTTTTTTTAGACTGTATTTTGTGAACTCCATAATGATATGATTTACAGTAAAGCGTCGATTATTCGATACTCAATTATCTGTGAGTGTCTGTGGTCGGTCCTCTGTAGTACAATTTTTTTTTGTAGCCCTGAAAAATATTTTTAACGAATGTCCACATTTATAAAATCTATGATTTACATTATACCACGCTAGTAAGTTGGTGGCGTTTCTACGTGTCCACTTGACACGAAAATATATGGATCCGGAGGTTCCCAATGTAAATGGCATGGTATGATATGGACATTTAGCAATTGTATCTGTCAAACATTAAGAAAGCTTGTTCGTGTATTCAACTTGTGTAACAAAATTTATCGAATTGAGCGTTGAGCGGTTTTCGAATTGAGCGGTTTTTTTTATTATTGGATAAAACACAGATGGCGTCACGAACTTGCCTGGGTCTTGTGACATTTGAGAAGTGTAATGTATGACATTTATAAAAATGGAGTCGTATACAATACAACAACGCGTTCAAATTGTTGAATTATTTTATGTATTGTAATCTCCGGAAACGGTGATGTTAAATGGCCACCAAGATCATTTGATCTGACACCGTTGGGACTACTTTTTCTGGGGTTACGTGAAAAGCCAGGTCTATAAGAATGACCCCCAATCAATCGCTGAGCTGAAGGACGAAATTATTCGTGTTATTGGTGAGTTATGCCAAAAACCACAATTATGCCAAAATGTTATCGAAAATTTTGACAAAAGAGTTGACATCAGTGGAGCTGCAAGAGGTGGATATTTGGCGGATATTGTTTTTTGTGTTTAAATGTCATACATTATTCTTCAATGACCAATAAAAAGTTTTTTGAAATCAAAGCAAATTGTGTGTTTTATTCAAGAATTAAAAAAATTTTAATTAAAAAAATCACTCAATTTGAAAGACCCTTTATTTCAACTCTACACAATAAAAACTTAATATTGATAAACCATGTTTGTCCAATTATCCGGGCTCGAGTGTTCCCCAATTACCACGGATAATCGGCGCTCTACTGTACTTCCACTAATACAAGTTTATATTCAGGCCAAGTATCCATTGACTGATCATCTAGGGAAAAATAAATGGAAAACGAGACAGAGCAAGATAGTTAACATTATTTAGTGTTGATGTATGAGAGTGGAACATGGATGTGGAAATAGACTGAAAAGAGTGGAAGAAATGCTGTAAAAACGTGTGCATTTAGAAATGTAGGGTGTTAATGTATTGCAGAATACAGAATTTCAGTACCCGGCGGTAAGTAATACACATTGTTTGTAGAGTGTTGTCTCTGTCATTCATACACGTGTTCCGTCACGATTTGTCAGTCATTACCGGACCGGACTGTTAGCGTATTGTGCGACAGACAACGCTCTACAAACAATGTGTATTACTTACCGCCGGGTACTGTAAGTGATTAGGGATGAATTTGAACTTAAGGCTGATGTGTTGAGCAAGATGAAAAAAAAACACTGAAATGGTTTGGGCGCATGGAACAAATGAATGAAGAAAGACTAACAAAACAAATATACAGTGAAAATGTGAGTGGAAGGCGTGGTAGAGGAACACCAATGAATAGTGAATGATATTTTGAAAGAAGGAAATATAAAAAGTAAGGAAAATCGTAGGAGCTGCATGGATGCGAAAGAGGCAAAATACTTGTATTGAGATAGGAAAGTCTGGCGCTGTGTCCTATTTGACTATCCTGGTATCTATGTATGAATAATATTTCAAAAACTGTAAGAAAAATATATGATTCATATTATTTTGTAAATGAATGGTAAAGTTGATTAAACGCAACTTACTTTTGATGAGGACCTGAAGAGCCTGATTGTCTGGCGGACCACTGTCTAGGTGGTAAGGGATGACGGTAGTCAGGTACTAGAAGAAAAAAAAATAATACATTAAATCCCCGACATTTTCAATAATATTTTACTCACAAGTTTATATGTAATACATTTTTTTTTTAAATCTGCGATAAAACAGATACATATAAGTTTACCTTTTTTTTTAGAATTAAGTTTTAACCTGTTCACCGCGTTAAAAATCAAATTCCACGAATGCTGTGCGCGGCACAATTTCAGCGTTTTTTAATTTCTAAGTTTAAACACATATTTTGTTTAGAACCACTGATATTTGATTACAACATCAAGTAAACATGACACTTAAGTAATTTTCTGATAATAAATAATAGTCATTACTCTTAAGGAGACTCATTAAATAAAGGAGATAAACTTAACATTACGTAAAATAAACAAAGGAATGCTACGATCAAATCAATGCTTCATGACACTCACCCAATCAAATGCATATAGCACTAGTAATGTTTATTTACGTAAGAGAGACTTAGTAATGTTTATTTACGTAAGAGAGACTCATCGCAGGACTCGATCCGCGCGACAGGTCGTTAATGCTGGAAATATTGAGAAACCAAAAAAATTCGGCGCTCTGTTTATTCAACAATATCTCATAAACTAATATATTATTTGACAAGGTTTTCAGAGATGTCGCTAGAATAAAGATTATTTTAAATTTTAGTTCAATTTTTATTCCGGTTTTGTGTAATTTTTTTTAAGTATTTGTGATTTGAAACTTGGATTGTCGTCAGATCACAGGCGTTTGTGCTCCCCGCGGGGAAAGAGTTAATGTATACTGTAAGCAACTGTGGTATTCATGCTAAGTAAAATCCCAGGTTCAATTCCTGACAGATTCAATTCCAGATTGATTTCACTCTTGAACCATTTTACAACTGAATCTTGTAGTTTATAAACTGTTAATCATTAATTCGGAAGCACTATATAAAAATTCTGATATGACGTATGATGGTAAATAAATTAGGTGCATGGACTTATAATGCTAATAATTGTTTTGTATAGGGCGACTTTGGTTTTTCTGTGGACATTTCTGGACTTGAACACCAGCAGTAGGGAAAATAATGTTTTGTTCCCTGTTGTGATTCTTCTCTTAATCTCAGCATGCTCCTCGTTTTCCTTCATTATATAGTAGTTGAACCCAGGTAGGTGAACGCATCTACTACTTCAAAGTCATATTTATCCTATTAACCAAACAATTATTAGAACAGTGGTGGCATATGGATGCGAAGGATGGACACTGACAGCTAAATCCGCAGAGTTGCTGAATGCCTTCGAGAGAAGAGTACTACGTAGGATCCTGGGCCCCGTGAATAACGGCGAAACCTGGCGAATAGAGCTGTATAATATCTACAAAGCTCCCAGGCTATCTGTACATATCTGACTGAGCAGATTGAGATGGGCCAGATATGTGCAGAGAATGCGATCATCGCGAGCTCCCAAAAGAATCCTGGAAGGACACCCGGGTGGGAGGAGAGTAGGCAGGCCAAGGTTGTGATGGGAGGACGAAGTTGAGAGGGACGCAACCCAGCTGTTGCAAGGCGCAGGATTGGAGGTTGCAAGGCGCAGGATTGGAGAAAGCCCAATAAATTTAGATAGGCATTCAAATACATATATTAAACAATCCATATTTTTCAAAACTGACCATACCTGTGAGCTACGCAATGAGAAAGACCTGAAAGCTTTCAGCAAAATATAAAACAGTTTTTTTTTAATCGAAAACCCATCCTTGGAGCGACTCAAATGTGAGTGAGAATAATTATTCTTCTTCGGATGTGGATATATTTGATTCAAAGCTGTCACAGTTTAGGAAGACAGTGGCTGAATTGATGGAAGAATGAGTTTCATCTTTTTTCCACTTACAAAATTATATCATTTTCAATAACCTGTTAACATGACAACTGTGGATGAGGTGAACACCGGTAATTGAGATTTGAATCATTGGCATTTTTTTTAAATGATCTGTTTTTTTTTAACCTGGCGAATTTATTGCCATGTGGCAATCTCTTCCAACCAACCAGAAAGATGTTTTTATAGTCCCTAAGTGTTAACCAGACTGGAATCCTATTTTTAAAAAATCTGGGTTCCAGCGGGAATCGAACGCAACCTCCGGATCGGCAGACAAGTGTCTTACCACCAGGCCACGGAAGTCGTCAATTTTTTATGTATTAACTGGTTAATTTCCTGTAAGTGTTCTATCAAATAA
The DNA here is from genome assembly GCA_949825065.1 of Odontocerum albicorne. Taxonomy (NCBI): domain Eukaryota; kingdom Metazoa; phylum Arthropoda; class Insecta; order Trichoptera; family Odontoceridae; genus Odontocerum; species Odontocerum albicorne. Next base: position 35,112,650 of record OX463852.1, on the reverse strand, counting down.
AAATACAAATCATAAAAAAAACTCACTTTGGGATCATTGACTGAATTGGGTTTAACAGCATTGCTTCCCTTGGCATTTCTCTTCCTCTCGACATGGTACTGCCTACGCTTGTTCTGCACAGCCAACAGCAGAGAAATGAAAGTGTTCTTCAGCTCCTTCTCGTACTCCAACTCGTCTCGCAGTGCCAGCTCGGAGATCAGGGTCTCAGAAAACTCGCGGATGAGCACCTCCAGTTCCAAATACAACTCGTTCAGTTGTGCGAGGCTTAGAGTTTTCAATTCTGTAAAATAAAAAATAAAGTTTAAAGGTTGACTCAGATTTTGAATTGAACATTGTCAAATATCGAGCTCACCTTTGTCCTAAATTTCTCTTATTAAGACAATGAATTAACACATTGTTTACGATACGCAGAAATTTGTGCGTTTCAGAAACAGTCTATTGCCACAGTGTGCACATATTTGTGCATTTTGGTTACATTCAACTTCATACATAAAAAAACATAAACAAAAAAACATAAAAAAACACAAACAACTTCATATATAAACAATGATGGATTCTTTCTAATTAATAGTTTCTATATACCCATAAATACTGTTGAAATTCCTACACTGAGAATGGGGTGACAATGTATGACAGAATATGGAATGAAATGATTAGGGATGAATGTGAACTTATTGGCTGATGATGTGTTGAATCAAATGAAGAAGAGTACGCTGAGATAATTTGGGCATGTGGAATTAATTAATGAAGAGTAGAACGGGACTTGGGATGTGCAGTGCGGATTAATTATACGGATAATTCTGTTCTTGACATTGAAACGGTTTAACATTGTAATATCTAATATTCTATGCAAGGTATATAAATTGTTTATAATTTGTTTTAATTTTGTTTTGTAAATAACACAAATCCTATTCAACAAATGTTATAGAAGCTAGTTTTGTATTGACATCAGTTTTGTCAGAATCAAGTTTAATTAAACAGTTTTGTATTGACATCAGTTTTGTCAGAATCAAGTTTAATTAAATAGTTTTGTATTGACATCAGTTTTGTCAGAATCAAGTTTAATTAAATAGTTTTTTTTTAAATACTCACTGTCTTCATACAGAGGAGAACTTAGCACTTCCTTTCCTTTTTCCAGGGCTTCGTTGTGCTCTCCCAAGTCCTCGTCAGAGCCAGGGGAAGAATCCTGCATCATATCATCTATTTCTTGGATCACCTAAAATCAACAGTATATTTATTAAAACATGTCATAATCATAGACTAAAAAAATTATAAAAGTTTTTTAATGTAATATTTAATAACTTAATTGAAATGGGAATGTTTATTTACGTTACTGTAGAATTTCGTATGCAGTTGTATAGTCCCCATACTATAGAATAATATATTACTAAAATTATCGAAAGGGTTCACCATAAACTTTTGTATCATGTAAATTATAAATTGCGAATTCCCATAGAAAATATCGACTACGTAAATTTAATATTTTTGAGCTTGCACTCTAAGCGATTCGAAAACTTAAGGCATATATACCACTAATGGTACACAAGCCCCAGTCTAGTGGTACACGAGCAAGCAAGTGTTAAAATACTGAAGTTTGACATAATTTACAACATGTTACAGTTGGCTTGCATTAACAATATTTATCGAAATAACCTAGGGTTATCCAGTAAGAATAAAATACATTGGATTTGGTAAGTGCCTATATAAATTTTTTTTCGATTTCATCCTTAAATTATGCAAATAATGTGTATAGAATCTATAATCGGTATTATTTCCTATCTGTATTAGTTAATTTTTATTGTATACAGAAACTTTCGAAATTCAAATTCTAAAGTACATTAATTAGACAATGAGTAAAGAGGGTCAGTATAAGTACATTTATTATGGAAATTTTCTCATGAAGGCACAGGGGGTAGAGGAGGGAGGCAAAATGGGTGCTGGTGGTATGCCACTCTTTGTTACTTTCATTAGGTGGTATAATTTTAAAAAAAAATTGCAAACCCCTACTCTAAAAGAAAAAAAAATTTTATTTAATATTTTTATGAAAAATTCATGAAGAGTTCCTGTAATTTATCTATCGCCCTCTATGAAATGCACCTTGAAGTTAAACGAGAACCAATTCGTATGATAATTCTCTGATAGTGCGTTTACATCAATTAGAGAATAATATATAGATGGAATAGATATATTGATATCAGCATATTCAAGGCAATTTTGTTTGATATTTTTTTCCCTCTGTAACATATATAGTTTACTAATGTATAAATTTATTTCTTTTATTTATACGACGACATGGGGGTTATGTGTGACAGGTTACTGCTACACTACATGGAGTTGAGTGTTGGCCTCTAAAGAAAAAAGAGGAACAACTGCTTCATGTCGCGGAGATGTGTATACTACAGTGGTCACTGGGCATCACTAGACTGGATAAGATTCTTAATGAACGAATTTGCAGTAAAATGAATGTGACCTCAATAGTAGATAGAACTCGGGAAACACGACTTAGTATGATCATAAGCAACGGCGGAATGGAGGTTCTACGTTAAAGACAACCATGAATTGGGAACTCCCAAAGAGATGCAGAGGGAGACCAGGATGGAGGAGGAAATAATGAGAATCAGACAATCCCTGAATGAATGGCGAGATCGAGTCGAGGAAAAAAGTCCAAGCAACCAGCCTCAAATGGATGGGAAAAGAAGATCTTGGAAATTCAATTTTTTATAATTTTATCCTTTAAAAATTTATTAAAGACTAAGATTTATGGTTATAATATGCTGGTAGCATAAATGATTTGATAATTAATAACATTGCTGATTTGATATAAAGTGATGATTTAAAACCAAATCATCATATAAATGAGGTATTCCTGTATAGAAAGCAGACATACCTCATCAGCAGTTTTGACAGGACACTCGTGGTCCTGGTGCAGTCCTCCGAGTATGAGGGCGTGCATATCCAGGTCACTGGCGACAGCTTCATCTTCTGAGCTTAGCAGGTCATCTTCTGGAGTTTGACCTCCCTAGAAAAAAATGTCAAAAATAAATATAATAGTACAACATGCACATCGCAGATACTCAAAAGTTTTTATAGGACATTGATAGTATTCCTGTTTCTGGACAAGGGAAGCTGATAAATACCAAGATTTAAACATGTTTCATAGCACCCCTTAAAAGATCATCAGCCAAGGGAGACAGAAAATCTTGAACTTGGAAGTAATAACCCATTCTATAAAAATTGGCATTGTTAAGGAAAACGAAAAAGGAAAGAACTAAACTCCACTATGTAAGAGAGTTACTTATATATTTCTTATATAACCAAATAAAGCTTCTAAGGGATAAAAAAAAACTGAAAAAGAATGATTCATCTGATCTTCAAGTTTTTACTATGATGACAGGATTGATGATAATGATCTAGACTTAACCCTTGTACATTATAAACAAGACAGCCCCATCACAACTCACTCCCAAAAAAATTTATCAAGACTAGAAACTACCCTTAAGTGAAAATAACACAAACCGATTATTAAGGTTTCATTGAGATTTATTTTAAAGTAACATACTTTGCTGGTTAACAGGGTCAGTATAAAATATTGATTATTTTCAATAACATTTTGAAATATTATTTAAAATGTATGAATAATTCTTCATTCGACAACATATATACCAGAATTAAACTGAAGAAATTGATAATATGTAACAGAAAATAAAACTAGCCAAATTGTAGCAGAAAATAAAACTAGCCAAGTAATCATGCAAACCAATGTTAAGCTTATCAATGTTAACCATATCATGTTCTATGTTATCTACATCCAATAAATATTATAACTTATCAATGTTAACCATATCATGTACTATGTTATCTACATCCAATAAATATTAGTGTTATCACGTGTATGTCAAACTTAACTCAATGTATTATGTTTAAATTTATTATCTTGTTGAAGTTATCAGGAGCTGCTTACTATCCAAATTCAATAAAGATTTGGTATCACTAAATGGAAGTAAACAGCGAACGAGACATTCCAAATAATCGCCTGATATCGATTTGACCTTAAGGGCAACGATAACATATCCGACAAATTCCTTCTTAATTATCTAAGGGTACATTATCGGAAGACGCTTCACTTTAAATAGGACATCATATCAGAGGCAGTATCATTATTCTTAAATCCACAACGATGTTAACATCATCGTTATTATTACTTACACAATACTGTTAATATTATACTTCAATGTAATTCAACGATTATACAAATAAAATTACACAGTTGAAATTCTAAAAGTGTTTTCGTTGCAAAAGGCCATAACATCAGTTTGAGTTTTCATCTGGTGTTGACTATCTTTTACTAAATCTTATCTATATTTTATCAGCCACTTTTTAATTCCAGTTTTATATTTACTGTATCTTTTAATATCTCTCATGGCTTTCAGTAATGCATTAAATAATGTAACTCAAAAAAAAAGAGCCAAATACACGAAATTTCTCTGTCTAAGACTTGTTCTTGATTATTTCAATATTGATTATTTTCAATAACATTTTGAAATATTATTTAAAATGTAAGAATAATTCTTCATTCGACAACATAATATTTACCAGAATTAAACTGAAGAAATTGATAATATGTAACAGAAAATAAAACTAACTAAATTGTGAAAACGTCACAGACTTGAATTCCCGGTAGATGACGTGTTCGCAAATTATTACTTGGGAGCAGATTCAGTGTTTACTTTTTTTTTTTTTTTTTTTAATTTTTAACAATATCTAAATGTAAATGTTCTTGCCACTTGAAATAATTACATAAAAATGAAAAAGGGTTATCAGTGAAATCAGAAAAGTAAACAGTACAGTACTGCTTAAACTAACGATGAAAGCCTTCACAATTATTTGAAGCTACAGGAAGATAGTACCTTGCCGATAAGCTAATGTCGCAAAATCTGCGTAGCAACTTATGTTGAAAAGTGAACAGAGGGAAAAAATTTATTTATTTTCTGTCATATTTTAACCCTTATCTTGGCAAGTTCAATTTATCGATTTTTAATTTAGTGATTTTTTGTTATATGGTAAGTTATGAAGGAAAATTGAGGGGAAAAAATCACAACTTATCCTTATAGTTTTTTTTATGTGTCACCCACATTACATTGCCAAAATATCAATTTTTATAAAACACAAAAAGGGATATAAAATGATTCTACAATCTAAAACAAGAACAACATTTACATAGCTGAATTATCAACAAATAAAATGGTTTGAATAATTTTTCTCTACATGTAGTGATTAATAAGATATTTAGATTATTTACACCAATTTTCAAAATGCACCCACGCTGTCCAGACATGTTGACCCAATGTCGTTTGAAAGGTTGTAGCGTTGTCAATATTTATCACCAGATGATACCACTGCACACAATAGTGCATGTATAGTATTTGAATGTGTTGCCATATTTGAAATTACGCTATAGTTTCTGAATTAAAAAAAAAAAAAACTAAATTAGTGTAACACCTGTGTTACAATACCATGATAAGGGTTAAATTAAGTGTGTGGGATATTTTTCAATTATTGTTTTCATTTTTTTCTCATATTTTTGGTGGAGATCATCCGAGTCAATTGTTTTCCTACCACCTCAGATAATCGACAGTCTACTGTATTCCAGTATATGGATTATTGTACTGTTCACTTAATCGGAAGTGTGTTTGACTTCTCAGTGGATCTGAGGATTAAGTTGAATTCACTCACAAATGATATCTTGTGGTTGAGAATTTCTCTATAATCATATCATATTTCCATGTAAAACAAAGTTCATAGATTGAATGAACTTGTTTTATTTACATCTGATTTCCATATGCAACATGGTGACTGGTTCTTGATGTGGCATAGAGAAGGAGATAATATGAATTCAATAAAAGAAAAAAAAATGCATGAATATGACATCAAATTCCAAGTTCCAATTCCATTCACGAGACTGGATACGACAAAGAATGTTAGTGTGGATAGGAAGGTGAGAGATCTGACATCTATGCTTAACCCGAAAGGGGTATAGCGTGATGCTATGTACGAGTATATATCTGAAAAGGCCACAAAGTACCTCGATAATTCTCAACTTTTAGTATATTATTTATTACCTTTCTCTCACTCAGGTTGAGCGCTGGCATGTGCATCTTTCGGGAGAAGGACTTGGTCCAGTCGATGGGGAGGATGTTGCCAAAGTTACCGGTTATGGTCCACCACATTCTAGGAAAGAAAAAAATATTTATTAAATAAAAAAAAAATATTATATTATATTAAATTTATAAAGCAAATTCATTGCATTTAAATATTAACTTAATTCACACGAAATGATGAAATCATGAAATTGGAAATCGAAGACGAGGGATGTAAACTATATGGTTGTAAGTGCTGAAACAGCTACAACTGTAAGAGCAACAACATGAACAAATTTATTTATACTTTTTAATTTTTACAATGAAATAAATATACAAAACACTCTCCTGCCTTACTAAGTGTATGCCCGTCCTAAGACAAGTAGTTTACATATTAACAAAACAAAGTAAAAAAATAAAGAAACATATAGAGTAGTTATAAGTATAAAATAATCCCCATAAAAAGCATATAAATTAGAAATATGCAAAAAAAGCATATAAATTAGAAATATTTTTTATACAGGATCATTCACTATGTTGTTTATACGAGGGTCATCCAGAAACTAAGGTTACAAGGGCTCCTGAGGCCGGGGGATTTTTTTTGTTTCAAAGTTGGTGCACCTGGCGTGTAGGGGGGATCCTAACGGTCAGTTTGTTTGGTCCCGCGTGTTTGTCAGCCATTTTGTTCAGTCACAGTAAATTCTTCCGATGGAGAGGTCGTCGCGGACTCCCGCCACCTCTCGTCCGTGCGAGACCCGCGCGGTCATCCGTTTTTTGACTTTGCAGAACAATACCGCCGCGAATATCCATCGGAAGTTCGTGGAAGTTTATGGTAGTGATGTGATGAGTCGACAACATGTCACGAAGTGGGTTAGGTTGTTCAGAGAAGGCCGTACTGATACGACGAGGCAAGGCAGTGATTTCTGACAAATTTGTGCAAAATATTGAATAACAAGTGTGAAATGACCGCCGTGTGACGCTTGACGACCCTCACGAAGAATTTCCTGACATTTCTCGAAGTCTCCTTGGTAATCATCAAGTGATGGATAGCTGGTAATATTGAGTTGGAAAAATTTGGTTACAAGAATTGTGTGCGAGATGGGTGCCCAGAATGCTCACACCGGAGCACCGTCAAAACCGCGTGACCGCCGCGCGTGAATTTTTGGATCGTTTTGCACAGGAGGGAGAAGCTTTTCTGGACTCTATCGTGACGGGGGATGAGACGTGGGTGTATCACTACACCCCAACAATTTTCTAACGATCAAGAGGTCGAGGAAGCTGTGAAGAAGTGGTTGAAAGAGCTGGCGGTGGAGGTCTATGACACTGGCATACAAAAGCTGGTGCCCCGACTACATAAATGTCTCGATCTCGAAGGCGATTACGTTGAAAAATAGTTGAATATATTTGTGAAGTATCCTGTGAATTTCAATTAAATACAAGCATTTTTTGATCCTACATAAATGTTGTAACCTTACTTTCTGGATGACCCTCGTAGTTAAGGCATTAACGTTGTGGAGGTTTAAAGACATTGTAATTTATTTTTATCAAACACTGTTTATTCCACTTTTTTGTAACGGTATAACCCTACCGGTTTCAAGACTTTCACCTCATCTTCAGGGGAGCACAAACAAGACTGATTCACTGATTTACATACACTGATTTACATACACAAAATGTTACTTATTAATCTACAAAAAAAAATTAAGGAAAAGGGAAATGCAAATGTAATATTATATTTCTCCATTGCATGATTTTCATTCAGTTTGAGTTTTCATCTGGTGTTGACTATCTTTTATTAAATCTAATCTGTATTCTATCAGCCACTTTTCAGTTCCAGTTTTATATTTACTGTATCTTTTAATATATCTCATGGCTTTCAGTAATGCATTAAAAAATGTAACTAAAAAAAAAAGAGAGCCAAATACACGAAACTTCTCCGTCTAAAACTTGTTCGTATATATGTTATTTTTCTCAATCGTAAATTTATTCCTCTTGTTGCATAAATGCTTATTTCAATGTTACAATTCTTTCTAAATTAATGCAAAAGAAATCTTTAGGCGTATAGTATATTTCGTTGACAAGACATAACTGCAGCCTGACGGAAGACCAAATTAGTGTTAGTTTTTTTTTGATATCTGCATATCACTTTCAAAACTGCTCTTTGTGATAACAAAGAAACGATGCATCGAAGGTGATCTTGAATGAATAGGTACAATAAATTACAAGTTCTGTAATTTATTTCTTCGTATAAATAAATCACATAGCTCTCATGAAAATGCCTATTTAATTAATTATTTGTAACCAGTAACTCGTATATACTCTTATTTAAAAAATAAGCAATGCTTTTTAAACTAAGTTAAAAGAGAGAATCATGAAATATGAAAAAGATCACTTATTTTACGAGTATATTGTATTAAATAGCTTCATGCACGCGGTTTTAATTTATGTGCTGTTTTCCTGGAATCAATTACCCGCTTAAATGGAGAGAGTAGTATTCGAAATAACATTATGACCAGAAACTTGAAGTAATCTTCCATAAGATTTATTTTAAAGGTTTAATACATGGGCATTTAATTTAGTTTTACATGGGCATTTAATTTCGTTTTACATGGGCTTTTAATTTCATTTTACATGAGTATTTAATTTCATTTTACATGGGCATTTAATTTCGTTTTACATGGGCATTTAATTTCGTTTTACATGAGCATTTAATTTCGTTTTACATGGGCAATTCATCATTTTACATGAGTGTTTAATTTCGTTTTACATGGGCATTTAATTTCATTTTATATGAGCATTTAATTTCGTTTTACATGGGCATTTAATTTCGTTTTACATGGGCATTTAATTCATAAACTCGTTTCAGTTTTATTTTTTGTGTTTTTATTTGTAACTAAAATCCTTAGGACAAAGCTGTAAAATTTTCAATATTATAGTACATGTACCAAATAAATTGTAATAAATACCAAAAATGTTTTTTATAGAATTTCTGCTCCAATAAAATTTTGGTAACTAGTGTGAAAGATAATAACTGTTATTTTAACTGAATTGCCCATATAAATAAATTATTCCATGTATTTCGTATTAGTGATTTTTGTTCAAGTCGAAATGATCATCCAAGCATTAGAAATTAACATATAGAACTAAAAATCAGTTTTTTTAATTCTTATTTAAATAATAAATATTAATATTTAATTAGATATTTAAAATGAATAATAAATAAACTAGATTGAAATGTGAAATACTCGTAAGTGCCTACACAAATTTCTCACTTATTTTTAGCATGAAAGGTGCAATTGCACCTTACAAATAAAATGACAATTTATATAGCGCCGTTTAATGGGCAAACTCTCCTCAAGGGTGTAACAAGTCGGCATTCAGACCCACCATTATTGATGGATTAAATATATAATCTTCATCGTATCGAAATTGTTGAACTTCACTAAAGGATGTCATATCCCCAATGCTTGGCGAAGACAATACCACTGTTGCTCGCAAAATATAGTGAAACGAATATAGTGAAATGAATATAGTGAAATGAACAAAGTGAAATGAATATATGTAAGTTAAGGATAAGGAGTAAGTAAGTGTAAGAAAAGGGAGGTGGCTGTGGCCATTAGATTAGGTTTTTATTTGCATCTGCATATGTTTAGAAAAATATATTTGGTAACAAAACAACAGAAAACTTACTAAAAGAAGACGAACTACAAAAAAAAACTTTGTAGGTCTTTTGATATGTGATAACACATTTGGCTTTAGGTGGAGTATAGTGTATGTGTGTAGTGTAGTGTTCATATATAATCATAAATGTTGGTCAGACTTCCCAATAAGGGTTTATTAAGAGCTTTCTAAAGCTGCACACGGCACCCAAATCTCTAACACTTAGACCTCGGCCACACAGGTAGGAGCCTCGCTTGATGCTTAGAGCTACGCTGCGAGCTAGGCGGCATATCCCAGCGAACCAACGCACCGCATAATATCGCAATGGCCACACTGCACGCTTCGCGCCACGCTACATGACGATTAGTCATCTAGTGAGTCTCCTAGCGAACAGACATGTTGTTTAATCTTATTTTGTCACTAAGTGATTTTACAAGACGACGGAAGTTTTACTAACAGCTGTGTATAAAAGGGAGCCTTTGTGGAACCCATAGAGCAAATTATACAAAAATGTACCTGTAATGCACTTTGGAATGAAGTTGCACAGAAAGTAAATAAAGATGGTAAATTGTAATGAAATTGGTTAGTTTTCAGAGTGGCATCGTTTGTTTACTCAACTGCTCCCAAATGTCAAATAAATTTGTGCGAAGCACTTTGGTGTGGCCATGCATGAAATCAAAAAAATCGTTCTTATACCGACTGCTTAGACCTACAGTCAGATCTCAACAACGTTTGTGAGTGGAGCCACAATAATAAATTATATTTCAATGCATCAAAGTGCAAAATTATGTCGTATTATCGCTCACACGTCTTGAAATTCCATAGATATACACTAAAATCTACACCTATACCCCGCACAGATAATATTAAAGATCTGGGTGTCTTGTTCCACAGCAATCTCGCGTTTGGTCCTCACATAGAAGTTATGTGCAACTCAGCTTATAAAACTCTAGGATTTGTAATGAGAATCTCTAAGTCGTTTGAAAACCAATTGGTGCTCAAAACGCTGTTTAATTCATTGATCCGTAGTAAACTAGAAAGCAATGCTTGCATTTGGAGCCCAGTGGGGGCGCAGAACTCGCTCATGGTGGAGAAAGTACAAAAAAAATATCTACGATATCTCTATATGAGAGAGTTCGGTGTCTATCCATGGCTTTATCCTACTCAGTTCCTGCTGGGCATGCCCGGGTATAACTCCTTGAGCGTAAGAAGAGATGTGCGTCTCCTGGTATACGTTGTCAAACTCGTTCGAGGAGTTGTGAGCTGTCCAGCATTACTACAAAGATTAGCGTTAAATGTTCCTAACAATTACACTAGACTGCGCCGGCAAGAACTGTTCTCAATAACATACGCAAGAACGGGTCTTCCAGCCGCTATGCCTGTTGGAAGGGCCTTAACTCTTCTGAACGGGACTGCTTCGGATATTGACATATTTCATATCACATTACCAAAAGCAAAAGTAAATTTTCTTCTTAGATTGAGCGCGTTAGAAAGCACTCATCAACATACCTAAATGACTGTGAATATATGTGTGTAATATGTTTGTGTGTATATACTCGTTTGTATGCATATGCATTATTTTTTATTTTATATAATTTTTTAACTTATTTTTTTTCCTCTTTGTAATTTTTCTTCTCTTTTGATGTTTTGTATTTTCAAAGTAATTGGGCTAAGCCTGTTTTGAAAAAATAAATAAATAAATAAATAAAAAAAATCACCTAGTCCATTAGTCACGTAGCACCTAGCGAATCATGTTGGTGTGGCCTCGGCCTTAGAAACCATTCCACGCCACAAGACCAGCAGCGGCAAAAACCCTGTCATAATACCCCAACCTATTGGATTGATTCGTAATAATCAATTTATTCGATCGACCTCTAAGTTCTATTCCCCATCGAAGGAATATTTCGAATACAGATTCGAAAGATACGTTGGAGACATCTCATTAAGGGATTCGAATTCATTAATTCGCGACACTTGAACTCATTTGGACTTTACTTCACCATTCACCATACATAATACTTTGAAGCTCATTTATAAAAAAATATTGGACATTTCAATGTGACCCATGACAGTGAAATATTTGCTGATCCCTGTATGATTACATTTTATAATGAGATTTTTTTCTAAATCCACAATTTAAACTCAAATATGCTACAAAATGAAGGAACATTAAGATGAAAATTAAATGAAAAAGAGAATAATTTGCCGTGTCATTAATCTTATTCAAAGCAATTTCGTAAGAAAACGTATTTATAATTCTTTTCATATACCTTTATAGCCTTGTGACAGCCATATTACGAAAAATATTACGACCAAACTAATATATGTTGAATAATTAACTGCCCCAAAGGGTTAACACTTGCCTTACTGTGCTAAACAATTCCGCCAGCCACTGTGCTGGATGCTCAGCATGCAGTGAAAAATGTATGTTTTAAATTAAAATTATGCAAAATCTGCTAGATTATTTTTTGTAATTAGCTATAAAATTATTTTATTATGTAAGTCCTGGTCACTCACTATCCATCATAGGGTGGCAAGTGTTAACAAGTATATAATAGGTTTTATTTCCTCTTTGAAGGGAAAGGTCTACAACCAGTATTCTCACAGTACTTACACGTATGGCTATGATATATACGCTCAAAGCAAAGAACACACAAAAGCTGCAGACCGCACAAAGGAGCATGGAGAGATGCATGTTGGGATATATTATACTAAAAGAAACCGTAAACGAAATACTTGAATTCGCAACAAAACAAAGATAAAAGAGGTAATAAAGGTGTGCAAGAAAATGAAGTGGCAATGGACATGACACGTAGTCAGAATGTCAGATTCCCGATGGACATCCGAAATAATCCAATGGTACCCAAGAGGCATAAAGAGGCCCACAAAAAAGACCGAAGGTACGCTGGATGGATGAAATCAGAAAGCATGACAGCATCATATGGCACCAACGAGCAAAAAACCGAATGATTTGGAGTCAACTAGAGGAGACCTTCATCCAGCAGTGGATCGACCCAAGTTGACACAATGATGATGATTTCAACTTCCGCTACGCTATCATAAAATATTCTCGGCATTACAGTATCTAATGACTTGTTTTTTTTTATTTCAACAAAAGCATAATTAATTTATTTTGTATGCATTAGATAAGATACAAAGTTACATAGCGAAACAGAATTACGCACCCTAAAACACACTATTCGTGGGACAATTTTTAAACATCACATAAAAAGAGGTAAAATGTATACGAAATAGCTTAAACAATCCGCAAGAATCACATTATAAATTAAAACAGACATTATATTTTTTTCAATACATGTGACGAAAAATTGTAGCCGGGAAGAATTAATGGCGATTAATTGTGATCGAAGAATGACCCTATTCAGGGATGCTAATGTATGGTGAAGGAATCTATGAATATGGTAAGTGTGCAGAAGTCCATAGCTCATAGAAGATGAAGTTCAAATCCAGGCATAACTTCATTAGAGGCACTAAGCATCTGGAAAACCACTTACTATTGCAAGGATGAACGAGTGGAGAGTAACATCGGAGCCCCGGTGGGTGGATTTTGCCTGTAGAAGAATGCCACCTGTGAACCGCCCTGGAGAACTTGCAAATCTCTTAACAGGTTCCGTTCAGGAATTGGGAGAACCAAGGACAATATTACATGATGGATCGACTCTCTGTATCTGAGGAGTCCAGTGTCTTGGAACGTCCAGTAATATCCAAGTTGCAGAATTCTGGACGGAAGAAGTGCAATGCCTAGGACACGAAAAGAAGAAGAAAGAAGTTAAGAATTTCGATCAATCTTTAACAGTAACTACTTCATAATCAATATCTTGAATTTAAAATATTGGACGCATTGTTATTGTACAAAAGCATTCCAATGAAGGTAAAATATTTATATTTCAATCGACATCGACTCGATCGACAATCAACATCGTTGAAATTAACATTTTGATACTGGACACTTAAATACAAAAGAATCTTAAAACAATAGCTTTGTTTTTGATCGAAAGAATAACATCAAATCAAAATAAATCGCTTGCAAATTATTTTCAAGTGTTTCAGTTCATTACGGAGTTTTGCAGATGTTTTCATGTATTTTTATTTTATTTATACGGAAGTCGACGGTGATGTATTTCGAAACGGTATACCGATATATTGTTAAGGTTAATCAGAAGATTTTTTTTGCATAGTTACTGTCTGTCTACATGTGGTTATAAAAGCGAAATTGCGATAGACTGGGCATGTGATACGCATGGGCGAGGAAGTAGTGGGCAAGCGAAGGATTGGTGGGCAGAGAAAGCGCTATAAGGATAGTCTGACACACAGAGTCGTTGACTTGGTGCGGGCACCTGAGTAATAAGATCAGATGGATCAGGGCCGTGTATGATAGAGGGGCATCAGTTCTCGGGCTGATTGCGTCTCAACGGCTGGCTAGACGTATAAAAAACAGCCAGCGTGCTGCGAACATGCGTCAGCATTGCAAGGCAACTCAGCAGGATCCACATGTCTGTGACATCTGCGGGAGAGAGTGCGCATCTAGGATCGGGCAGATTTTTCACAGAAGATCACATAATCGACGTAGTAGAGCAGCTCAACATTGACGTTGGAAAGGCGAGGGGATCCTCGACTACGAGGCCAAGCAACGACGACATGTGGTGTAGATATTGTATTCAGCGTAGTCTAAAAATTGTAATAGTTTTCACAACACTCGAATCAACACAGCATAGGAGGTTTCCTAGGTTGATAATTCCCGGTACAGTTTCATTAAAACCACTAAGGCTCTAGAACAACCCCCTGCTAGTGCTAGGATGAACGAACGGAGAGAAACATCGAGCCATTGAGAGTGGATTTAACTTGTAGAGGCATTGCCATCTGACCTGGCCTGGAGGACCTAGAAATCTATAATAAACTCCGAACATTGATTGGGAGAACCAAGAACAACATGTCAAAATGGAGAGTGTTACGTGATGGATCGACTCTTTGTATCTACGATTAGTCCATGTCACACTTGCTGCAGTGCCCGAGGAGTCGATAGTCTTGCACCAAGAAAGACTTGATTTGTTGAACGCCCAGTGCTGTCCAGGTGACAGAATTATGGGCAAATATAGTTTAGTGCATTTGACACGATAATAAGTAGCGGAGGAATGACTTAGAAGAGAGTATGTCTATGTAGATTGATACAGGCTTAATGATGATGATGCTGGATAAAAGACGCAGGTGAATTGGATTTACTACCAGTGTTCTTGTGATTTTGACATAAAATAAATCTATGTCGATAATCTATTCAGTAAAAATACAAACTTGTTATTTACTAATCTTGTCGACGGCTCTCGAAAACGTAATTCGAAAGAATTTGAATTGCACATTGCATAATGCTTAGTTAACCGAGGCCTGTATCTGTGCTTCTCAACTTGTGAGTTTGTTAGAAACATTGTGTTTTTATTATATTACACATCGTTTAAAAGTTACATATTTTAAATGGAAAAGCAAACAGTAAATAACAACTACATAACAATGGTAAGACGCTTGTTTTCAGCCGTGAGCTTAAATTTGGCGCGATGCAAACATCTGTGGTGCACTCTCTCTAGAGCGTTGAGTAGACTACGTAATAAGGAGTTGAAATACTGGAGTTGTATTCGACTTTCCAAGATGGAGGAAGTTTTAATGACAGCTGTGTATAAAAGGGAGCCTTTGTGGAACCCATCGAGCAAATGATACAAAAATGTACCTGTAATAAAATCACTTTGGAATGAAGTTGCACAGGAAGTAAATAAAGATAAGCTAAGTTGTGATGAAATTGGTTAATTTTGAGAGTGGCATCGTTTGTTAACTCAACCGCTCCCAAATGTCAAATGAATTTGTGCGAAGCACTTTGGTGTGGTCAAGCATGAAGTGACCTAGTCTATTAGTCACGTAGCACCTAGCGAAGCACTTTTGTGTGGCCTTAGCCTTAAGGGCTCTTTAACATCTTGCTGGTTAGTGTAGAGATGGACGGAGACGAGTCGTCAGAGGCTATCATGGAAGTCACGATGCTCAGAGCTACACGACAGGATGATGACGATGGTTAGTTGTAGAAACTTACTAGTTGTACAGTATACAATGAAAGTGTAAAACGATACAACAGTAGAAGTAGTAGTAAATAAGAATGAGCATTACAAGAACAAAAATAAGATTATTGATGACAACAATACATTAAAGAGTTTGTAATTTAATATTGTGATAACAATTTTCTAGGTGTTTTAAATACCAGTTTGAGAGACACTGATTTACCATGTGTGGATACACACTCAATTAAAACTAACCTAATTCAATATTGTAATTTGACCGCAAGTTTTTTTTTTGCACAATAAAAATAACAAGTCGACTTATCGTTCAGAAAATTGCCGGGAATTAAATATTAGTTTATAACAAGAAATTACTTGGAATGAAGAAAAAAAAATACCGGTTTGATGAATTTCTCTCGTTTTTAAATGTGGAGCTATCAGGAGAATTAAAAAAATATAATAGATAGACTACATTTGATACGAAATCATTCCGGATACGCTTCACGAAGACAGAACAACATTCAGTATACAAAGAGGATAGAGCGCCAGACTTTCCTATCTCGACACACATGCTACACCTTCAACATGCATACACATTCCCTAAATACTCTTACGATTTCTCCAACATTTCTTTCTTTTAAAATATCATTCACTTGATCCAACCATACTTTCCTTGGTCTCCTTTTACCATGCCTTCTACTCACATTTGCACTGTACATTTTTTGTTAGTCTTTCTTCATTAATTCGTTCTACATACCCAAATCATGTCAGATTGTTCTACTTCATCTTACTCGACACATCAACCTTTTCACTTCACCGCTCCTCTTTCTTTACATCGTCCTTTACTGTCCATGCAGTGAGACTCTGGAATCAGTTACAAACCAATATAAGACTCGCTCCGTCCTTGGCATGCTTTAAGAAGCGACTGAAAAAACTCTTAATTTCTAGTCAGTAAAATAACGTGTTTCATTCCTGATTTTTCTTTTCCTTTCCTCTCCACCATCCCTTCCTTTCCTTTTGATAGATGATATCTCACTTTATATGAAAAAGAATGTTCGGGTGAATGTCCGTCTTTGAGGGGTTAGTGGGCATGTGCTCACGTATATGTTTATGGATTTCGTAGGGATGGATAGTCATTTGAATGATTTATGTGACCACGTAACTTGCTTCATTTACTTTTGTCTGGTTGGTTGGAAGAGATTGCAGCCTGGCAATAAACCCGCCAGATTATATTTGCAATAAAAGTGTTAAATAAATAAACCTTAAGTTCACATTCATTCCTATCACTTAATTCCGTATTGTGTTATACATTGTCACCCCATATTTTCTTCTCAGTGCACGCATTTTTACAGCATTTATTCGGCTCCTTTCAACATTTTCCATATCCACGTTTCACTTCCATATTTCATAGGTGGTACTGTTGTGGACTATCAATCCAGCAGATTTTGAAACAGTCCTGTTAGAGTATATTTGTTTTAATGATCTATTAACTTTGTTTTCTATCACTACACGTCATTTGATATCCCTCGTAACCTTCCATCAGAGAAAATACTACCTAAATAGCTAAAATTCTAAGTTGATACTAAAATACTGTTGTGGACTATCGATTTAGCAGATTTTGATATTTTCCGTTGCTAGTATACATACTATATATGATATAGTGCCCCATTCACTGGTTAATTGTCTATCGTAAAATCGTAAAATATATTTTCAGTACCTGATACTCTGGTCAAAATGCAGACTACTTTGAAGTTATCCAAAAATATCCTTTTTCATATTTTTTTCAACGTTTTCAAAATGTGCTGCTTTCAGGTAATGTTTCATGGATGGACCACATTACATACAGAAAGTTCACTTCAAGTAAATATTTGGATTTAGGACATACATACAGTGGAACCTCTCATAACGAGAATAATTCGTTCCAGAATCTTACTCGTTATGTGAAACACTCGTTAAGCGAAACAATTTTTCCCATATAAATCAATGTAAAATACGATAATGCGTTCCATGCCGAAAAAAATACTCAATTTTTTTATTTTTAATGTTTATTCAAATAAAATTACATACTTATAAATTGTTAAGGAGCGTAACAACCCGGAATGCGATTTCGATTTGCAAAAAACAATAAAAAAATCGATATAACTAGTTTTTTATTTATGACAAATAATTAATTCTTTTTTACTAGAAGTAAAATCCGGTAACCCTCAGAATCTACGAGCCTCTTATAGTCGCTGATGAAGTTCTCTGCTGCCTTTGTGTCAGAGCTTGCTGCTTTGCCGTGCCTCACAACGCTGTGGATGCCGGTTCTTCTCTTAAATTTCTCGAACCATCCATGACTTCCCTTAAATTGTGCTTCTTTTTGAGCAGTTGATGATCCTGGCGTCTTCTTAACGAGATCGGCGAAAATAACTTTCGCCTTCTCACAAATGATGTTTTCGTTAATAGTATCGCCTTGCAATTACTTTTCGTTTATCCATATGAGAAGCAACCCTTCAACATCATCAAGAATAGGTAACCGTTTCGTAGACATTCTTGACACTCCCTTTGAAGCATCTATCTTCTTAATTTTGTCCTTGTTCTTGAGGATAGAGTAAATTGTTGATGTAGACCGATTGTACGAGTATATGCGCGCTTGATCAACTACGCTCACACCTCGTTCTCGCTTTTCAATGATTTTACGTTTCATTTCTACAGTTACTTTTATTCTCTTATGGCTTTTTCTTCAGGGACATTTTTGCAAGGGTTATTAAACTTTGCACAAAAAAAATTACAAATAATGTCTGAATACAAGTTTGGAAAAATGTGTGATCACATGTGACACCAACGTGCTAGCGGAACGAGTGCTAACCAGAGACTGACGCACTGGCGCGGAAGTCCCGGCTCACAAGTGAGTGACGTGAAGATGGGACTTCTCCTTTCTGCGTCACTCGTTATGCGAAATGTCGCTCGTTAAGGGAGCATTTTTTTCACAATCTGCTTAGCTCGTTATGCGAATTACTCGTTATGAGAGGTGCTCGTTATGAGAGGTTCCACTGTATTTTATTTCATTGTGGACCAAGTAAGTGAACAGTAACGATAGGGATACGTTCCTCTAAATCAGGGGTCGGCCAACTACAGCTCGCGGCCTGATGCCTATTTTAATCCTGCTCGCGAGTTAATAATAACCAATATCATTTTTAATAATTGTTATGTTTTATGTGTTTGTTTCGTTAAATTATTTTAGTTGAATTGTATATGTATAATATTGTTTTGTTTTAGTACACAGTTAGTTTAAGTTTATTGTAATACTTAAATTAAATAAAATTATTTTGTGATGAACAAAAATTTTATTTCTAGAAAATATTAGGCATCACAAACAAATGTAAATGTTCAAAAATGACGTATGTAAAATTACAATACAGGTCAGCATTAACAGATGACCATTTGCAATCAATGTTGATGATAGGAAGTACTAACTTTGAACCCCAGTTTGATGAAATGTTATCTCAGAAAAAGCAATTACATTCATCTCATTAGTAGACCTTATTATTATTATGTTACTTTTGTTGTTCAATAATACGAAAATTTTGCCTATTTCTATGATACCTTGATTAACAAATGTAAATATTATATTTCATTAGTGTTTTCGTGTGTCAACAAAATGTGTATAAATGTTATCACCGCCTAATAAAAAAGGTAAAACCTGTTTTTTTTGGCTATATAAGTAGAATTAACTATATAAATATCTTCGAGTTTGCTTCCTGGCCCGTCGAGCCTAAATTTTTTACGATCTGGCCCTTAGCAAAAAAAAGTTTGCCGACCCCTGCTCTAAATCGTTGCGCTAACAGAATTATCGTTAACGGAGATAAAAAGAACACACGACGTATAGTTCTTTAAATAAAATCATATTGAAAAAATACAATTTAAAAGTCGTTTAAACAAATGTATTAAAGTTATAAATCATACATATTGCAAAATTTCTAAAAAAAATAAGGATATATAGTAAGTGAATAAAACTTCCATTTTTGATAAAAACGAATTAAACGTTGATTGTTTTGCTTCCTTCTTATTTTCATGTAACAACATCTCAGTATAACAGATTAAATAGTTTAATACGTGTTGTTTTAGTGCACAGCTTCGCGCAAAATCAGGATAATTTTTCGATAAAACGCCTAACGGATGAGACACTTTTTTGCTGTTAAAACTTAAGCAGATGCCCCTCCACACCAACACCAGAATTAGCATCTTCTTATTCCAAATGTTTTTGTAGTATCTTATTCGCGAGAGGGTTGTCGTCATCCATTAATGTCTGAATGTTTGCAGCGTCAACTACATACATTGAAAACTAATTAATGCGGCATATGAACAAGTATTTTTGTCAATTACGTTGTAGCGAGGTATCGTTTACAGATGTAACGTAAAGCGAGGTATTACTGTATATTTTGTTGCATTGCAGCATCCTGCACACTGGCTGCAATGAAGTTGTTATTTTAATTAGAAATTAAACAATTCTGGCTGTTCTAACAAGGATAGAGAGCTTCTGAATCTGGTCAAACGTGGTAAGAGAACATTTTGAGCACATGGTACATACGTAGCTTAAAATATGGATTCCTTCAAACAAGAATGAAGGAGAAACGAAGAGAAGCTATTTATTTATTTAACATTTTTATTGCAAATACAATCTGGCGGGTTTATTGCCAGGCGGCAATATCTTCCAGCCAACCAGACAAAAGTAAATGAAGCAAGTTACGTGGTCGCATAAATCATTCAAATGACTATCCATCCCCACTAAATCAATAAACATATACGTGAGCACACGCCCACGAACCGCACAAAGACGGACAATCACCCGAATATTATTTTTCATATAAAGTGAGATATCATCAATCAAAATGAAAGGAAGGGATGGTGGAGAGGAAAGGAAAAGAAAAATCAGGAATGAAACACGTTATTTTACTGACTAGAAATTAAGAGTTTTTTCAGTCGCTTCTTAAAGCATGCCAAGGACGGAGCGAGTCTTATATTGGTTTGTAACTGATTCCATAGTCTTACTGCATGGACAGTAAAGGACGACGTAAAGAAAGAGGAGCGGTGAACTGGAAAGGCCAATAAACAATCTCTGAGCGTAGCGCTAATCCATGTTTGGAAAGACGATGAAATTTTTCGGCGAGATAAGAGGGTGCGGCGGGACATTTAAGGATATTATACAATAGACATTATGTGAATTTGGCGTCTATTTCTAACATTCAACCAGTTCAATGCCTTCTGGTATGAAGTTATATGATCGTACTTTCGTAGGTTGAAAATGAATCTTAGACACACATTTTGAAGACGCTGTAATTTGTCCAGCTGTTCCTCTGTAATTTCCAAGTAACATACGCCCGCATAGTCCAGAATCGGAAAGAGCAGAGATTGTACGAGTAAAATTTTGGTTTTAGTTGGTAGGAATCTTTGCAACACTTTAAGGAAAGCTATGACTGGGTAGGAAAAGAATCTCCTAGCTGATGAAATGAATAACATGAATTGAAAAGTTGAATGAAGTCAAAAGTGATGACTGTTGAAGAGTGATTCTATGATTGATTGCAATATAATGTTGGTGAATAATAAAATATTAGTGCAATTTGAGGAATTTGGCTAAAAGAGGTCCATGTTTTCGAAAGAAAGGCGTGTTCCGTAAAGTAAAATCAACGGCGCTTTCAGAATTACTATATATTGTATTACACTTTCATTGTATACGTAACTACCTAACGGGCTTATTGTTATGTGGCAAACTCTTAAAACCAACCTGAAAAACGTTAAGAGGCCTGAAGTGAAAACCAGACTAGAACCTTTTAAACAAAAATAGTTTCAACAGAAAGCAGCTACCCCTAGGTGGAAAACAGGTGTCTTGTCAACTAGGTCACGGAGGTTATCAATGTGTGAGTGAACAATGAAGTATAAAAAAAGCAAGCTCAGGAATTTTGTTATCTTAGGAGCGTGTTTTCGAAAGAAACTGCTTTATGGAACAAGATCGATAGCGCACTTAGTATTTTTTTTACCAATAGATCAATCCAAAATCTCAAATAAGATTGAGGAATATAGTAGAGTGCTAATACCCACTTTGATGTATGTACAGGCGACCCTCGACTTTCGCACAATTCGCTATTTAGCAATTTTTTTAAAAACATTTTTTTCAAGATTTTTGTCGATAATGCAAAAATTGTTCGCTTCCATCATGCAGTCGCTCCCACGGAGCGCGGTAGCTCGCGCTCCGTGGTATTGAACTATAATTGATGAGTTATGATATATTATCAGTACTAATCTCCATTTACAATACCAAAATTATTGTAGATGAATAATATTCTCCTAGACTAATATTCAATGTAGACGAGACGGCTTTATTTTGGAAAAAAAATCCTAATCGTACATTCTTATCGAAGGAAGAATCAGTTGCCACTGGACATAAACCTTCTAAAAACCGATTGACATTGCTTCTTGGTGGAAACTTAGCTGATGATTTAAAATTGAAGCCAATGTTAGTTTATCAAGCAGAAAAATCCCAGAGCATTTAAAGGGAAAGATAAATAATTGCTTACAGTCATTTGGAAATTAAATAAAGAAGCCTGGGTTACTGCGTTAATATTTAAAGAATGGTTCACTTTTCATTTCGTGCCGGCAGTTTAGCAATATTGTACAGATAAAAATGTACAATTTAAAGCATTATTAATCTTAGACAATGCTCCAGGACACCCAAAATCTCTGCAGAATTCATACCCGGAAATCAATGTTGTGTTTCTTCCTCCCAATACTTCCTGCCTCAAACAGCACATGCAAATAAATATTTTAAAATACAATTTTTGATGTTTTTTTACATCCCTCTACTTTCGAACATTTTTTTTTCACCTGGCGAGTTTATTGCCATGTGGCAATTTCTTCCAACCAACCAGAAAAATGTTTTTAGTGGGTCCTAAGTGAAAACCAGACTGAAATTCCATTTAAAAAAATCTGGATTCCAGCGGGGATCGCAGACAAGCGTCTTACCACCAGGCCACGGAGGTCTTACCACCAGGCCACGGAGGTCTTACCACCAGGCCACGGAGGTACCACCAGGCCACGGCAGACAAGCGTCTTACCACGGAGGCCACATTCAACATTCGCATACATTTTCAGGAACCAACTAACTATGTGCGAAAGTCTAGGGCCGCCTGTATTCATGATTTTACAAATGTATTATAGTAAAACACGCTCTAATATAAATTTATAGATCATAAATCGTAGTAAATATGTGAACAAATATATGTAAAAAAAACATTAACCTTATTAAAACAAATGTGCTACGAAAACGTTACGATATTATTTACATTGGTTGTATTTTACATAAAGTGCAACATATTTTATGTGTTTATAAAGACCGTGCAGTGAACTGCAAAAGAGTATCGGGAACCAGTTTGTGTAACTTTCTCAAATTATTAATTTTAATGTGCCTCTATTAGGGTTATGTTTATGAAAAATCGAAAGTGATTTAGATTCAATCGAGTGTAGTTCTTACGTAAGTCAAATAAAAAAATCCAGTTTGCGGTTGAAAGATGATAGCACTTTGAAAAATGGTGTCCTTCACCTCTCGTAGATTTTAATAGATATACAAAAACATATTCTGGTGGCAACTTTGCTTTATAACCTCTGTAGCCTAGTTGGTAAGACTCTTTTCTTCCGATTCGGAAGTTGTGGGTTCGATTCGGGAAAAGATTTTCAGACTGGTTTTCACTTAAGGCTCCATGAACATCTTTATGGTTGGTTGGAAGAGATTTTCAATAATAATCCCATAAGGTTGTACTGCATATAAAGAAAGTGTACATGATTCGCTTAGGCGCTGGCATACGTAATTAGTCTAATTTTTGTAATTTGTTATATCAAACACTGTTTATTCCACTTTTTGCAACGGTATAACCCTACCGGTTTCAAGGCTTTCACATCATCTTCAGGGGAGCACAAACAAGAGTCTTGTTTGTGCTCCCCTGAAGATGAGGTGAAACCCTTGAAACCGCAGGGTTATACCGTTACAAAAAGTGGAATAAACAGTGTTTGATAAAACAAATTACAATGTCTTTAAACCTCCACAACGTTAATGCTTTAATTATAAACAATATATAAAATATAATTAGTTTCATATTCGTGGGTTCGAGTCCCGAGTCAGAGCGCACTTGAGTTTGCGGTGACAGTTTGCTCTCGAAATGGCGCTTTTTAAAAATTGTCCTTTGAATTTAAATGATGCAACATAGAGATTTGCTTATTATTGCAGCAACCCTCTCATAACCAGCAGGGTTGAAGAGGAATAGATGCTGAAGAAGAAAGGAAAATTGGGGGTGTAGCACGTAACAATAGTTTAAAAAGAATACTATTTTATCATTTAACTCATCTGTATGGTTCTTTTGAACACCTGAATAGGTGTTTCGAAAATGTTGATTTGTGTGGCCATGAGACAACATTGTCTTCGGTCCGAATGTAATTTGTAAGTCATAATATATAATTTTTTTTTGGTTTATTTAAAATATCAAAGCTAATAAATAATATCGACTTGAGCATAGCGCAAGTCTATGATCAGAAAACGATGAAATTTCGATGAGATGTTAATGAACAGTTAATGATTTTTACGGCTGAACAGTTAATGATTTTTAAATGTCTTTAAACCTCCACAATGTTAATACCTGAACTATAAATTAAATATAATAGTGGCAATATATGCATTTCGCATCTATTTCTCACATTCAATCAATTAAGTTATTTTTAATCTGAAGTTATATAATCCTACATTTCAGTTATATAATCAACTTAAGTCAGTTGATATCTTCTAAAATCTGAAGTTATATAATCCTACTTTTTCAAACTTAAGTCAGTTGATATCTTCTAAAATCTGAAGTTATATAATCCTACTTTTTCAAACTTAAGTCAGTTGATATCTTCTAAAATCTGAAGTTATATAATCCTACTTTTTCAAACTTAAGTCAGTAGATATCTTCTAAAATCTGAAGTTATATAATCCTACTTTTTCAAACTTAAGTCAGTAGATATCTTCTAAAATCTGAAGTTATATAATCCTACTTTTTCAAACTTAAGTCAGTTGATATCTTCTAAAATCTGAAGTTATATAATCCTACTTTTTCAAACTTAAGTCAGTTGATATCTTCTAAAATCTGAAGTTATATAATCCTACTTTTTCAAACTTAAGTCAGTAGATATCTTCTAAAATCTGAAGTTATATAATCCTACTTTTTCAAACTTAAGTCAGTAGATATCTTCTAAAATCTGAAGTTATATAATCCTACTTTTTCAAACTTAAGTCAGTTGATATCTTCTAAAATCTGAAGTTATATAATCCTACTTTTTCAAACTTAAGTCAGTTGATATCTTCTAAAATCTGAAGTTATATAATCCTACTTTTTCAAACTTAAGTCAGTAGATATCTTCTAAAATCTGAAGTTATATAATCCTACTTTTTCAAACTTAAGTCAGTTGATATCTTCTAAAATCTGAAGTTATATAATCCTACTTTTTCAAACTTAAGTCAGTTGATATCTTCTAAAATCTGAAGTTATATAATCCTACTTTTTCAAACTTAAGTCAGTTGATATCTTCTAAAATCTGAAGTTATATAATCCTACTTTTTCAAACTTAAGTCAGTAGATATCTTCTAAAATCTGAAGTTATATAATCCTACTTTTTCAAACTTAAGTCAGTTGATATCTTCTAAAATCTGAAGTTATATAATCCTACTTTTTCAAACTTAAGTCAGTTGATATCTTCTAAAATCTGAAGTTATATAATCCTACTTTTTCAAACTTAAGTCAGTAGATATCTTCTAAAATCTGAAGTTATATAATCCTACTTTTTCAAACTTAAGTCAGTTGATATCTTCTAAAATCTGAAGTTATATAATCCTACTTTTTCAAACTTAAGTCAGTTGATATCTTCTAAAATCTGAAGTTATATAATCCTACTTTTTCAAACTTAAGTCAGTTGATATCTTCTAAAATCTGAAGTTATATAATCCTACTTTTTCAAACTTAAGTCAGTAGATATCTTCTAAAATCTGAAGTTATATAATCCTACTTTTTCAAACTTAAGTCAGTTGATATCTTCTAAAATCTGAAGTTATATAATCCTACTTTTTCAAACTTAAGTCAGTTGATATCTTCTAAAATCTGAAGTTATATAATCCTACTTTTTCAAACTTAAGTCAGTAGATATCTTCTAAAATCTGAAGTTATATAATCCTACTTTTTCAAACTTAAGTCAGTTGATATCTTCTAAAATCTGAAGTTATATAATCCTACTTTTTCAAACTTAAGTCAGTTGATATCTTCTAAAATCTGAAGTTATATAATCCTACTTTTTCAAACTTAAGTCAGTTGATATCTTCTAAAATCTGAAGTTATATAATCCTACTTTTTCAAACTTAAGTCAGTTGATATCTTCTAAAATCTGAAGTTATATAATCCTACTTTTTCAAACTTAAGTCAGTAGATATCTTCTAAAATCTGAAGTTATATAATCCTACTTTTTCAAACTTAAGTCAGTTGATATCTTCTAAAATCTGAAGTTATATAATCCTACTTTTTCAAACTTAAGTCAGTTGATATCTTCTAAAATCTGAAGTTATATAATCCTACTTTTTCAAACTTAAGTCAGTAGATATCTTCTAAAATCTGAAGTTATATAATCCTACTTTTTCAAACTTAAGTCAGTTGATATCTTCTAAAATCTGAAGTTATATAATCCTACTTTTTCAAACTTAAGTCAGTTGATATCTTCTAAAATCATCGTGGAAAATATTTTGTATTCATACTATACCAGAGAACCAAAAGTTGAAGGAAGAATAAGTCAAATAGACATATGCTTACCTGTAACAAAAGAGAGAAAAATCGTTTAAAAAAAACACAAAATAATATATTACATATTATGCATATTGCCTATACGACGAGTATCACACTTCATTCATTCGATCTACGGGGATGTAGATCGAATGAATTAAGACTAATAAAAATAAATACATAGTACAAATGTGAGTGGTAGGAGTGAGATAAAGAAAGTATAGTTGAATCGAATGAATTTATTGACAGAAGGAAATGTACAAAGTCAGAGAAATCGTAGAAGTTATGTGAGAAGGTGTATAGATGTAGAAGAAGCGAAGAATGTGTGTCGGGATAGGAAATTCTGACGCTCTGCCATCTCTGCCTATCCCGGCAGGGAAATTGTATGGTGGTACGTATGTAACGAATGTTAAGAAAGATCCTAGGATCACAGCTAGATTTAACGGTAAATACGAGTACATGCGAGTTTCAGGCCAATATAGACATTTGCCGATTGTTGCAGCAACCCCTCATAACCTCCAGTGTGGATGATGGAGAGGAATAGATGCTGGAGAAGAAAGGAAAATTGGGGTTGTAGCACTTAACAATAGTTTTAAAAAATGCTATTTTATTATTTAATTACACTATTATTGTCCTCAGTGAGATACAGGCAAAAACCTAGTTTACTGGGGACACGACAAATGAAAGGCAACAAACCCAGATCCATTAAAATTGTGTGTCCAAATTAAATTACCAGTTATTTTTTCGCAAATTATGTATATTTCTTGTCATGTGTAAAATAAATAAATTCATTCATCTGTATGGTTCCTTTCAACACCTGAATATGTGTTTGGAAATATTGATGTGTGTGGCCAGGAGACAATATTGTATTCGGTTCGATTACTCAAGCCTTTGGGCTTAGAACCACTGGAGTAGGAATGGAACTCGTGGTTGATCATCGCACCTGTTTAACAATACTAACCAATAATACTTCTCTGCCAACAATATTAACACATCTGACATAAGTTACCATTGTTGTTAGAGTTATTCTTTTACGAGACAGGGACCTATTGTTTTTTTTATTTTACTGCGGGTACCATCGGGAATCATACTGAAAACCTCTGGTCAAATCAAGAGACTTAGCAACTAAGCAACGGAGGTTTTCTGTGAAGTTATATTACGAAACAGCTCTATACAAGTCATCAACACGTGTTAGTATTAATATCAGTCGAACCCTTTTACTAAACTGGGATCCTTTTTTTCCCGAAGCCCATAATCCCCGAGTGAAAGTTAAGGGTCTTACCAACTAATGACGGAGCGAGTCCAATATTAGTTGGTAACTGGTTCCAGAGTTTCACTACATGAACAGTAAAGGAGTATATACACACATTTACACCGTGCTGTTTACTTGAACTTTCTACTGAAATTTGTCATACCACGCATTTGTAAGGAGTTTAGGGATGAGGACTTTTCATGGTCCATCTACCTTCTACCATCGAGATACGAAGGGCTATCTTAATGAAAAACTGCCGAACAAATTATACGTAGAGGTAGCATTGAATATCTTCCGCGCTCCCCAGACGCCAATGGACTTTTTTATGGGGACTCGTCAAAAATCAAGTTTATGGTCAAAAACTGGTTACAATTAATTAATTGAGAGCATCCATCGAAATACAATGCGCCCAAATACCAAAATAAACTATTCATTATGTTTGCGATTCCACATTATCAGCAATGCATGAACCAGAACCGCCATCAATTTGAGCATTTGCTATAACGAGAGAAAAAAATCAGCGTTTGTCTTCTTTGATTTGGAGTTTTTTTTATCTTAAACATACCTTAGTAAATACTGAATTTATACTCATTCAAAATGTGTACACATTTTTTTGGGACAACTTGTACATATTTAATAAGCGAGACTATTTAAGACATAACTATTGTACTCTTGTCCGTTAACCGCAACGAAATTGAAAGTTCAGCACTCACAATGCGAGAAATGACTAGGCAATTACTGTCGGCGAGGAGCGTCTCTTGTTCAGTCAGCTTAGGGCTATTGTCTGGTCTGACAGGTGTCTGGATTACCTACCCATTACCAAACGATTGTTTCGTGATGAAAGAAGAATTGTGATGGATTAACGTTGTACCGTTCCCTTGTCACAGCCATGGACAGCAAAATGGATACTCATCCGACAAGATTGTACAATTGAAAATGTTCTTCAGCTTGGCACGATAGAAAAATGTGGAATTTATAGACGATCGACACCACGATTTCGATGGCATAGTTGATAGAATAATTGTCTTCTACATGGAGTTAAATTACAGAAGGTAGGAAAAAAAGACAAAAAGTCTTATTTACTTGGCTCATTCAGACCTTTTAACGCTTTTTTGGTAGCCCTTCAACATATCAGCATTGGTGATTCGGATATACGAGGGTCATCCAGAAAGTAAGGTTACAACATTTATGTAGGATCGAAAAATGCTTGTATTTAATTGAAATTCACAGGATACTTCACAAATACATTAAACTATTTTTCAACGTAATCGCCGTCGAGATCGAGACATTTCTGTAGTCAGGGCACCAGCTTTTGTATGCCAGTGTCATAGACCTCCGCCGCCAGCTCTTTCAGCCACTTATTTACAGCTTCCTTGACCTCCTGATCGTTGGAAAATTGTAGGGGTGTAGTGACACATCCACGTCTCATCCCCCGTCACGATAGAGTCCAGAAAAGCTTCTCCCTCCTGTGCAAAACGATCCAAAAATTCACGCGCGGCGGTCACGCGATTTTTACGGTGCTCCGGTGTGAGCATCCTAGGCACCCATCTCGCACACAGCTTCTTGTAACCAAGTTTTTCCGACACAATATCACCAAGGAGACTTCGAGAAATGTCAGGAAATTCTTCGTGAAGGTCGTCAAGCGTCACACGGCGGTCATTTCGCACTTGTTCTTCAATTTTTTGCACAAGTTCGTCAGAAATCACTGCCTTGCCTCGTCGTATCACCATGGCCTTCTCTGAACAACCTAACCCACTTCGTGACATGTTGTCGACTCATCAAATCACTACCATAAACTTCTGTTCTACAGAGTCAAAAAACGGATGACCGCGCGGATCTCGCATGGACGGGAGGTGGCGGGAGCGCGCGAAGACCTCTCCATCGGAAGAATTTACTGTGACTGAACAAAAGGGCCGACAAACACGCGGGACCAAACAAACTGACCGTTAGGGTCCCCCCTACACGCCAGGTGCGCCAACTTCGAAACAAAAAATTTCCCCCGGCCTCAGGAGCCCTTGTAACCTTACTTTCTAGATGACCTTCGTATTTAAAAACGTGGAAGGGAGACATTATCGTCTTCAGCCCCATAAATCGAATCATCGGGTTAAAAACTATTAGAGTAGAAGACAGAACCCAGTTTTTTTTGGAGATCGGTCTGGTTTCCCTTAGGGTCTCTTAAACATATTTCTGGATAATTAGTTAGTAATTGAGATTGACAGATGGCAATGAGCTTGCTAGGTTGTACTGTATACAACGAAAGCGGAATAAAAAAATAGTGGTGAGGAATCTCGCATACATTTAACACATATGTTACGAGTATTATTACCAGACGAGCTCTTTTACTGTGTCGGTAATCTTTCTAGCCTTTTTATTCAGGTACCACCGGGAATCAAACCGGAAACCCCCGGGTGGAATTAAACTTACCAACTATGTTAAGCCTAGGAAGTTGTCAAATAATGCCACACGGTAATAATCTCGCCAGGTATAAAACCAAAGTTTGATACAATACGATACACGATCAATAAATGTAAAAGATTTGGAAAATTAATAAAATCGTGTGATATTTTCGAACGCACTCTAATTGATAAAATATTGCACGCAATCAACTAATAAATAATGTTGATTGGTTCGAACTTCAAACCGTGTAGCAAATTAGTTTTTAAGTTGAATTCAATCTATAATATGGATCACATGAACCAATAAATAATTTTGATTGGTTCAAACTGTGTAGCAAATTAGTTTTTAAGTTGAATTCAATCTATAATATTAGATCAAATGTGATAGTGTGACTGTCCTTAATATACTTCCAACATATCCTGGGGTTCTTCAGGCACATTTCCAGACGTAAGCCAGATAATCTGGAGAAGTTTATCGCCATAGGAAGTGTGCCAGGAATAAGAAATAGAGAAACAGTGCCAGAAAGGTGTAATTGTCCGGTGAAGGAATTGACTGGGGAAGCCTGAACACTACCGTACAAACGACAAGTGACCGAGAGGAGTGAAGACGCGTCGTCGTAGCCTGTACCACCAATATCTCATAGATCACAACCCTCAGTAATAAGGGAGGACAAGGATGATAATCAAACCAACAAAATCTATTCAAATGCGTCTCGTACTTACTCTCTAGAGCAGAGTTTCTTGCTATCACTAGGAGTTCCGCGAGAAAGTCACATCGTGAACAGGCAGTTCGATTTAATTATTTTTTTTGTTTTGTCAATTAACTTTAGAAAAACGTAAGTATCAGAAAAAAAAAATTATGTTTACCGCATATACTTTAGGTTTATAAAAAATAAATAAATATTTAAAAGATGCATAACAATTTTTATGTAGGGGTTCCCTGAGACATAAATATTATTTCGAATGCTTCACAAGGGTTAAACGGTTGACAAACACTGTTCAAACCTCAAACTGTGTAGCAAATTAGTCTTGGACGAAAATATGGTTTTCTCACAATGCAGCGCTTTTAGAATTCCAGTAGTCAATAAATATGTCATAAAAATATTAATTAATATAAAATAAGGTTTAAAGTGAAACTAATTCGCAACCTTGCAAATTCTTATCGAGCATGCTAGCAATAATACCAATAGAAAAGGCAGTTAAAAAATAACAAACATTGAACGATGTCGCGGCGTCGTTGTTGTTATTGTGCATATAATCATCATCACTCCATTTAGGCAGAGAGAACAGAACACCAGACTTTCCTCTCTAGATACACATCTTTCGCTTCTTCTACATCTTACACACCTTCTCGTACAACTACGATTTTTCTGATTTTACGTTTCCTTCTTCAAAATATCATCCCCTTGATCCAACCGTACTTTCATTGGCCTATCTCTGGCATTTATGTATATTCATACCCAAACCATCTAAGAGTGCTGTTTTTCATTATACATTCACCTTTAATTCGAATTCATCTCGAATGACTTTATTCCGTATTATATGTTATCGACTCGTGTAATGTTTCTCAGTGCATGCATTTCTATAATATTTATTCTGCACGTTTTTTTTTCCACGTCCAACTTTCACTCAAAGTTTTTTATTATTATCAGTATTATTTAATACGTTTTTCTATTTAAACTCCGACGTCCATATTGTTATTTTATAACGTATGTTAATTAATTTAAAAAATCATATATTCAAATTCAGAACTCTTAGAGATCGGATCAGAAATGAGACGATAAAATCTGTCTGTGGTGTTGAAGACATAGTGAGGTGGGGAAGAAGCAGAAGGCGCTTCTGGAGGGATCATGTAGACCGCATGGAGGATACGAGACTTGCGAAAATTGCTAAGACTGAAAACCCTAGCAGCAGGAGATTACCAGGAAGGCCGCCGAAAAGATTGAAGGACAGCTGGACGTCATCATCCCAGGACAGCCCACCGTCACAAACAGGTCATACGACCTAGACCAAGAGGAAGAAGAATATATAATCAAATATGAAGAAAAATGTTTTTTTTTTCAGTGTTGAAATTTTGAATAAAAACTCCATTATCAAAACAATTTCACCAACTTTTCTGTAGAATTATTATAAATGCAAAACCATCACATTACCGATAACACGACGACACAAACCAAATATTTTTCATTTTCATTTCAATCGCGAAACCTTTTTTGAGAGGAAAATTTCATTTCAAACTCACAAAGGTCGCTTATGATTTTTGAAGATCATTGGATAATATTTGGATTTAATGGAATATTCATTACTCGCTGATAAGCAAGGCGTCTTTCTATTTCTGAGAAAACTCTTCACGCTTCTTCAATTCTGAATTTAATATCTTGGGGCAGATATAAGACTATCGCGTTATAAAACTGTCACCACCCGTAGTAGACTTCTAAAAATAATTCGTTTCTGATAAAGTTAGAAAAACTCAATATTCTGTATTTAACAGACGAATACAGCATTCTCTTTTAATTCATATTTCAAAATATCACAAAACAGTTGTTATTGAAAAAATGAATTTTAATTATTTTTTCTTTGCACATAATCAATATGGATCGTCTAATTCAAGAAAGAAAAATAAAAACACATTACAATGTCTTTAACCATTCCTTCCCTGTGATGTGTAACTAGTACACATTGCTTCTAAAAACTTTAATATCTCTATAAATATAATAAATACTGGGTTCAGATTTTAGGTATTCCTCCGTAATACGCATTGAATGAATCCACATACGCATTGAATGAAAAAATAATATTAATAACATTATAATTAGCACTTATCGGCCACATCAGATATTTTGTGAATATCGGGAATAAATTCACCAATACAACCAAACGTGTGCCAGTGTGTGACGTAGGTATATTCATTCTAAAAAACTGCAATGGGTGAGGAAGCGACGCTCACTCTCACTCTACTTCGGTAAATGGGAACGCAAGAAATAGAATCTCAGTTCGAAGTTGTGTTTCTTCCTTCGAAGTATAACATACTCAGTGTTTATGTTTCCATCCCGTCGGTAGCTTTGGGGTTTTCGATCGCGGTGGTCGCTCCGCCCATTTTGTGAACGACGGCCGATGTTTTTTTCATGTTTTCAGCAATTAAATTTCAATTATTATCACTGTTAACTTCAAATTTAATTAATTTAAGCGATTG
This sequence comes from Odontocerum albicorne, assembly GCA_949825065.1. Classification (NCBI taxonomy): domain Eukaryota; kingdom Metazoa; phylum Arthropoda; class Insecta; order Trichoptera; family Odontoceridae; genus Odontocerum; species Odontocerum albicorne. The sequence goes on along the minus strand of OX463852.1, from coordinate 35,079,133 downwards.
ACTATGAATATTCTTATTATTCCGATTTTAAATCGCTCATTTTTACATGTGTATTGAATACACAGCACCGGAACGGGCGGATTTTTTTAGCACAGGAAGGGAAAGGTTAAACCTATACAATGTAACAAAATATATTTCTGGTTGGTTGGAAGAGATTGCCACATGGCAATAAACTCGCCAGGTTAAAAAAATGTTAATGCCTTAACTCTAAATTATATATCAATATAATTACATTTATGAATATTTATTTACGGTCAATTTCGATCATCAGTATCACTTTCGTTACAAACAGTACAATCTGGCGGGGGCTATTGCCACATGTAATTGTATTTTTTGCGCTCATCTGGATTAATCCGCAGATCAAATTCTGTGGTACTGCAATGATAATCGAGTCAATAATTTCCGAAGGAATCTCCACTCAACCTTACGTCGGTTCATCTTCGGACCGATTGGCTACTGTGATCTAGTGATGTCAGAGAATAGTTTGGCTGCATTTGACATTTTCTGTGAAAGCACTAGCATATATATTTACTGCACAGCGAGTCATTTTACTTTGTCTCGTGATGTCGGACCTTAAATCCGAAGATTTCGATCTTCTAGTGCATAGGTCGGCAAACAACGATCCGCGGGTCAAACCTGGCAAGATGCCTATTTTAATCCGGCCCGCAAGCTAATAATCAATCTCATTTTTAATATTTTTTATGTGTTTGTTTTGTTCAATTGTTTTAGTTAAATAATTGTATATGTTTTTTAATTTTTTAATATTAAACAAAGTAAATTATTGTACAAACATTTGTCAAGGCTATACCTATATACAAATTTATTACTCAACTAATCTTAATTATACGAGTATGTTATAATTTATGCACTTATTTAATCTTATTTTCCTACATATCATTTAATTTTATTTCTTCAATCTTAATATACGAGATCTTAGAAATAATTAACACCTACATATTGCTTATACTAATTATTTAGCAAAAACAAGTCTACTCGTTCAGGCTACTTGTATTCCATCACATTCACTCAGACCTTGGTCGTCCCAGCTAATACTGTAGGTGGACTAGTCAGGCAACAGATAATGCTTCGGGAGCTTGTGCTTATAACGGAAGGGTAGGTCGGATTTACTCTCGAAAGCCCCCAGGGCAGCGACTAAGGGATTGCTGTGATTTTGTTGGCTTTTATAGAACTTCACGGTCCAAGCGAGGATGTGGTGTTGTAGGGTTTCTTCTCGCTGTTCGGCGTGAAGTCGGGTAAGGTTTGTTCTGGGATGGATTTAAAAGATATCTTGAATGCCTTGTTCTGCACTCTCTGGAGTTTCAGGTGGTCCGTGTTGCTCACACTACCCCAAACGGGTGCAGCATAGGTCAAGATAGGACGAATAAGGGTTTTATATAGGAGGAGCTTATTTTTGGGTGAAAGGAAGCTGTAATTGTATATGTATAATATTGTTTTATTTAGTACATAGTTAGTTTTAGTTTATTGTAATACTTTAATTAAATAAAATTATGTTGTCATGGGCAAAAAAATTATTTCAAAAAAATATTAGTTATCTATCACAAACAAATGTAAATGTTCAAAAATGAAGTACGTAAAATCGCAATACAGGTCAGCGTTAACGGATAGCTATTTGCAATCAATTTTGATGATAGGAAGTACTAACTTCGATCCCCAGTTTGATGAAATGTTATCTCAGAAAAAGCAATTACATTCATTTCATTAGTAGAGCTTATTATTATTATGTTATATTTGTTGTTCAATAATAGGAAAATTTTCCCTGTTTCTATAATAATTCTTCTTCCCAGTGTCATGTCAGGTCCCCCCAACGTTGAACATCAGCTGATAGTATACATCTTTGTCCCCGGCAGCCCGAAAAAGATCTCCAACGCCCCTTATGCCAGTCCAATCACGTATATTGTGGAGCCAGGAGATTTGCCTCCTGCCAACACCTCTTCGACCTTCTATTTCGCCTTGGATGAGCAGGCGCAGTCATTTGTACTTTACTCCTCTAAGTATGTTTCTATAATACCTTAATTAATAAATGTGAATATATCATTCGTTTTTTCGTAACTATGTTAGAAAAACATGTATAAATATTATCACCGCCTAATAAAAACAGGTAAAACCTATTATTTGCTATATAAGTAAAATTAGCTATATAATAATAAATATCCTCGAGATTGCTTCCTGGCCCGTCGAGCCTAATTTTTTTACGATCTGGCCCTTCACGAAAAAAGTTTGTCTACCCCTGTTCTAGTGTATATCGCGCTAAATGGGAACTTATTTAGTCTATCATAATAGCGAAGGTGGTGGTAGTGGTGGTGGGGTCGAACTGAACTGATAGGTGATCAGTCGTGATCGAACATTTTGTGGTTTTTTAAATAAAATATGCACATTGAAAATTCAATATATTATAATTATTGTCATATGTTTTATCAAACACGTTGTTTCCACTTCATGTGACGGTATAACCCTACCGGTTTCAAGATTTTCACCTCAACATCAGGGGAGCACAAACAAGAGTCTTGTTTGTGCTCCCCTGATGATGAGGTGAAAACCTTGAAACCGGTAGGTTTATACCGTTACACAAAGTGGAATAAAAAGTGTTTGATAAAACAAATTACAATGTCTTTAAGGATACAGACTGGGATACAAAAAAATCAGCATTGTATACTACGCAGACGATGCAGTACTCACCGCAGAATCCGAAGATGACCTACAAAGGATGTTATATAGACTCCATCAAACCTCACTAAAATATAACATGTTGATATCCTCGGACAAAACGAAGAGTCTCACAATATCTAAGACCCCGGTGAGATGCAAAGTAGCAGTGAATAACAAAATAATAGAGCAAGTGATGGAGTTTAGGTATCTTGGAGTGAGCATTAGTAGCAATGGAAATCTGTATGATGAAACCTTGAGACAGGTCAATAAGGCGGCTGCAATATCGTGATGCCTAAGAACACCGGTGTGGAATAATAAACACATGAGAATAGAAAGTAAGGTCAGAGTGTACAAGACATGTGTGAGACCGATAGCCACCTACGGAATAGAGACCAGAGCAGACACATCTAGAACAAAGTCTCTCCTGAGAACCTCGGAAATGAAAACACTGAGATGTATAACCGGAAACACACTAAGAGATAGAATCAGAAACACCGAAATAAGGAGAAAGTGTGGTACGGAAGACATCGTCAGGTGGGGAAGACAACGAAGGCGATATTGGAACGAACAAGTAAACAGAATGCAAGACGACAGACTTCCACGTGTCGCCCTTCAAGGGAACCCAGCCGGAAGAAGATTACCGGGAAGACCTCCGAAGAGATGGCGTGACAGCTGGCAATCCACGTCACAAGAAGGGGAACAAGTGGAACAAACAGATCATGATCTATAGGAAGAGGAAAAAGAAGAAGATACAATGTATTTAAACCTCCACAATGTTAACGCCTTAACTACATACATGTATCTGCTATACGCTTTTTCACAATCTTCTACAATTGATAGGTCTGAACCAAACTTTACATTCAGATCTCCATGGATCCAGGACACGAAATCCTCTCTCCGTGGTTGCAGTCCTAAGACTGGTTTGCAGCAATTTCAACTCTTCTCCTCCATTCCTCCCTGTCCTGTGCGGCTCTTTTTAAATCTGTATATGTTGAGCAGCGCACGTCCACCAACAGGCCCTCCAGGTACTCTCGGCGTGGGCATCCCCTAGAGTTTGTCCCCTCGGTCATACCCTCCATTATGGCATGCAAGAGGCCCTCTTGTCGTATTATATGACCGATCCATCCTGCACGCCTTTCGGACAGGATCCTGAGCAGGTGCCTTCCTCCTTCGATTCGTTGGAGAACCTCTTCATTTGTGATGCGGTCTCTCCAGGAAATTCCTAATAGTCTTCTATAGGACCACATCTCAAAAGCCTCTAGTCTTCGTCTAGGCACGTCTAGGAAATCTCTTTCGGATAGGCACCATGTCTCGAAATATCGGGACATAATTTCACGAAAACAGTACTCACGATTTAGGTCAAAGACAAAAGTGCTCGGAGTGTCCTAGTTCTTGGAAAGGGAACGATAAAACAATACATAAATATGTACCAGTTGAAGAAACAAAAAAGAAAGCTAAGATTGAAATAAACTATAAATATCGTTGGCATCAATAAAATATTAATAAAATATATTCGAACTGACAATGCATTTAAAAGTTACGCCGGCGGAACACGCAACCATTTATATAAACCAAAGAGTCCCAAAGTGGTCTATATGGACCCCCAAGGGTCGATTTCGACTTGCAGGGGGTCTATGTCAGCGAGAAAATAAATTGGGGGTGCACGAGATGTAAATGGGGGTCCACGTGAGCGGATCCCATTTAGGCAGATCATCATCAATATTTAGGCGTTCCGTAAATGTCTTATTACACCTAACACAGATTGTGTGTACATAATACTTATTATATTAGACAGAAAATACTCATATAAAGAAATCGAATGCAAATCACTGAACTTTGAGATTTAAGACTACACCTCACTAAGCCAAATATTGAACCATTGCTATCAGAGCATCAGGTTCAACCGTCTCTTTGTCAGTATTAGTTGTGTTAATTTTATGTAAGAATTTTTCTAGGCCTTGATTTGTTTCGTTCCAAAGCCAAATATTTACTTTCATTTTGTGTATTTTCAATAAAGGTATGAATAAAATTTGTACATATTTTTCATTTTTTACAATTGTCCACTCTACAAAAAAACCTTATCAAGGTGAACAAGCACTGTGTCATCTGTCAAAAACACATTTGAAGTTAATAAGTTGAGGAAAATTCAATATTAGGCAGGCAGAGGGTCGACGGAAAACAAAAAAATCGGCAAGTGATCTACGGGGCAAAAACGTTTGGGAAACTATGATATAAACCTTTCCTAAAAGGTTTATTTAAAAAAGATGAGTTTAAATCATGATATCAAAACATTAAATTATTTAAATTAAATTATTAAATTATTTCTCTAGTACGCTTACTTATTGATTAGACAAACATTTTTAGTAAAGAAAAACAGTATCGTATTAATTAAATTCAAAAAGAAAATACCGTTTCGTGTCGGATGGCACGGAAACCTAAATTGTATATTAATTAGTACAGAGATTAATTTTTTTTAAATTGTCTGTATATGATATGAGGACCACATTTACTCCTCAATATTTAGTTGTCAAAATATAGGGTATTTATTTGGTAATTTTATCCATTCTACATTTATTTTATTTTGCATAACAAGTACCGAAAAGTATCAAAATCTAAGAGTCTACAATAGTATTTTAGCACGGACATTAGTGTGTGGAAGTGAAATATAGACATAGAAAAAGACTGAAAGAAGGTAAATAAATGCTGTAGAAATACGTGCACTGAGAATACATGGGCGACAATTTATGAAAAAATACGAAATGAAGTGATAAGGAATGAATGTGAACTTAAGACAGACAGAATGTGAACTTAAGACTTTCGACATATAGAACGAATGAACGAAGAAATACTAATAATACACGTACACAGTGTGAATGTAAAATGAAAGCCTGGTAGAGGAATACCAAAGAAAATATGGTTGAATCAAGTATATTATATAATATGGTTGTATATAATATGGTTGAATCAAGTATAGTATATTTTTAAAGAAGGAACGCAAAAAGATGTGTCGCGACAGGAAAGCCTAGCGCTCTCTCCTTTCTTCCGAATCCAACAGGGAAACTAAACTAAACTGGCCTGGTGGTAAGACACTTGTCTGCCGATCCGGAGGTTGCGGGTTCGATCCACGCTGGAACCCAAATTTTTAAAAATAGGATTTCAGTCTGGTTAACACTTAGGGCCTATAAAAACATCTTTCTGGTTGGTTGGAAGATATTGCCACATGGCAATAAACTCGCCAGGTAAAAAAAAAATTAAAAATTATGGGACTATATATGTATGTAACATGCACCGTATTTGTTCAATTATGAGATGCCATCGATTGAAAGATTCACCTTAATTTCAGTAACACAAACAGTTTTTTTTATATATTAACTCTTATAATTCTATTTTTGGCTTTATAAGAGTATGAGTTGATTGCATATTATTAAAAAAAAGGCAGCATAAAAGCTGCAGAAAAACAAAATTAGATGTAAAATGACCTAAGAGTAAAAACCAGACTGCAAGTGGATCCACCAAGAATCGAACCTGGGACGCCCGCTTGCTTAGTATTAATACTAATCGTTAAACTACGGCCGCCAATGAGGTTATTTATAAACTAGTTGCAACCCGTGAAATATTCACGGAAGTAAAACAAATTCTATGATACATTTATGAAAATATATATTCATAAATGTAGAATTTGTTTATATATATCATTTATACATCGTCCCCTTTTACACCGATTCATAAATTGTTAGCTAGGTATTTAAAATTCGTTCAGTATCACGAACCCACCGAGATTCAAATTTCGAATTACTTTCGGAGAGAATCCAAGTATTCCTCTCTCGCTCTCTTGTATTCAAAATTCAATTCTCGTATTCTTTCTTTGGCGACAGCCGTCGTATGGGTTTTGGCCTATTTATACTATTGTATGATTCAACTCAAACGAACACTTAGAAATTTTAAAATAAAATATTACTTCTCTAATATTCATATTCTTAAATATGTTATCTCTAATATTCATATTCTAAAATATGAATATTCAAAGTAAATATGACTTCTCTAATAATTATATTTCAAAATATGAATTTTCAAATAAAATCTCAACAATAACAAAAATGCATATCAATAACATTAAATAAAGTGATATCAAATATTGGAGAGTATGAAATTAGCCAAGAAAAAAAGATATAAATAAAATTGACAACTTAAAAATATGTTAACTTATTGTGAAGGTGATGTGATATTGAGGAATCGAGAATTTGAATCATCACGAAAAAAAAAAACAATAATACTTGTGAGAAATATTTGATAATGTAAAAAGACTGATGCAATTGATTTCAGAAATACAAATTCGATATTGTGTATATTTTCATATAGAATCATTGAGAAGAGTTCACACCCATTTTTAACTAGAAAATAACATTGACGATTTTTTAAATCTGGGTTCCAACGAGAATCGAACCCGCAATCTCCGGGTTGGGATACAAACGTCTTACTAACTAGGACACCGAGGTCGTCTATTATACAGTTAACTATATAATTAAATGGATATAACATGTTCTCTCTCGTATTCCAATAACTATCGCATTTTTCTCTCTCCTGTTTTGGAGCATTTGGACATAGGCGGTTACAAATCATGTTTTACTATACTACTCGTATATGCATATGCAAAAACTGTATTTTAGACAGTTATCTTCCAACAGGCATTTGGCCTAGTCATTCATTCATTCGTAAAATACTCGTAAACATATCCAAATTGGTTAAGCAGACGTGTTATAGAGCGTGGCCAGGAGATATCACTGTTTTCGGCCCTATTCATCGACTCTTCGAACAAAAAACCACCGGAGAACTACTAGAAGTTTGTCGTCATACGTGTTGGCAATACTACCGCACGTTGAGACACAACAACACTTGCATTTGTCTAACGCGTGCTATTATTGTTAACGGACAAACTCTAAAGCCAAACCTATTTCATTTATGATATTTATTCATAATTTAGATACCATCAGGAATCAAACCTAAAAGCCCCGGGTGCAAGGCACAGGTCTTACAAATTAGGCCACGGATGTCGTTGATACATGAACATTAAAAAATAATGTAAACGTCCGATGAAAAAAATGTGTACTTAATTTTCCATGCTTCAACTAAAGATTAATTTTCAATAAATTTAACTCAGTGAACCGTAGTTATTTTAAAACTCGAACATAATTCATATAATATATTTTATCATTTCTCCCTGGAGCGGTAGAAGCGTTAATTGAAATGTTAAGTTTATAGGTGTATCGTGTGTTTATTATAACACATTCATATTTTCGACAGTTTGTTTATTGAGTGTGTAATCAATTATACTGTAAAATTGACTAAATAAATCATAAAAGGTTTATTATTTAACTTTTCTGTTAGTATATTCATGTATAAACTCATTCCAACATTCTGAAATTGTTAAAAAAGTTATATGAAAGTTTATTTATTACTTAACTTGTTCATGAAAGCTGAAGAAATATGGTGGCGTTGGCAGGGAGTGAAGATGAATGGAAGAGTTTGATAAGTAAATTATATCATCATCATTGTCAACCAGGGTCGATCCACTGCTGGAAGAAGGTCTCCCCAAGTTAACTTCATATAGTTCGTTTTTTTGCTCGTTGATGCTCGTTGATGCCATGTGATGCTGCCATGATTCCTGATTTCACCTATCCAGCGTACCTTCGGTCTTTTTCTGTGCCTCTTGGGTACCATTGGATTATTTCGGATGTCCATCGGGAATCTGACATTCTGGCTACGTGTCCTGCCCATTTCCCCTTAATTATTTTGCACACCTTCATAACGTCTTCTACCTTTGTTATATTGCGAATCCAGGTGTTTCGTTTACGGTCTCTTTTAGTATATCTCAACATGCATCTCTCCATACCCCTTTGTAAATTATATAAGAGATGCGAAATCCAAAGTAATATTGAAAGAAAAGTGCTATTGGAAAAGTAAATGCGATATATGGATGAAAAATGGAAGATTGAAGCAAGTTGAGAAATTCTGCTATTCGGGTAGTATTTTCTCAGATAATAAAAGAGTTAATAGAGATATCGAACAGCACATAGGAAACAAATTCCACAGGTCTCTAAAATATACGAGTATATACTTGAAGCGGAACCTGACGGGCTTATTGCCATGTGGTAATCTATTTCAACCAACCAAAAAGATGTTAAAGAGGTCTTAAGTAAAAACCAGACAGGAATATTTTTTTATAGAAAAAAATGGGAATCAAAACCGCAATCCTCGGGTTGGGAGATGTCTTACCATCTTGGCCACGGAGGTCTTCAAGTAGGAAAGTATGGTTGGATCAAGTAATATTTTGAAAAGAAGAAAATGTCACAAAAATCATAGGAGCTCTAGGAGAAGACGAAAGTTGTGTGTTGCGATAGAACAATTTGGCGCTATGTCCTCTTTGACTGCTTCGATAGAGAAAAGGTGTGATGGTATATGTATTCGAAACGATAGTTCCAACGGAGATTCCAATTATTAACATTTTAAATGCACGTTGCCACTTCTTCAAACTTAATTCTCACAATGAGGATTTTGACCTATTCGTACTGTGATATTGGCAATTTAACAATCAAATAAATGTGTACACATACCGAAACGTATTCAAGACTTGCGTATTGTTGAATCGAGGTTAAGATTACAGGTTGACATTTACTGTTGGCTCCGCGCAGATTTCGTCAAGGTTGAGAAATATAAACAAAACGTAACCCTTTCAATCCCGAAAAAATATTTATATACTTATATTTTTGTTGATAGGTGATCGATCCACTCCCCTTGGGTGTACTAGGTTAGTCAAAAAGTTTTGAAAGCGACATCTATGGAGCAGTAGAAAACCAAAATTTCTACGCCATTTTAATATTTCATCTTTCATAAGAACGTACTCAAAATTTCATTTCGATCTGTCAATTCATTCTTTGTTTACAAGCCATTTGAAGTTGACGTGTCAGTGTATTTTTTAACAATGGAAAAATCCGAATATCGTGCAGTGATTAAATTATTTGTTTTGGAAGGTTTATCGGCTACTGAGATCCATGCAAAGATGGTGAAAGTATTAAACGAGTCTTCTCCTTCATTTCCAACCGTTCACCGATGGGCTTTGGAGTTTAAGCGTGGCCGTACAAACGTTGAAGACGATCCAAGCTCAGGACGTCCAAAAAGTGCATCAACACCAGAAATCATAGCGAAAACACAGGATATGGTTTTGGAAGATCATCGATCGACTGTGGATGTGATAGCTGACACCATAGGCATCTCACATGGAACAACATGGCATATTTTGGCTGAAGTTTTGGGTTTCAAAAAACTGTGTGCACAATGGGTGCCGCATTTGCTAACAATGCAACAAAAACACGTTCGAATGCGACTTTCTGAGCAACATTTGGAGCAATTTCGAAAGGATAAAAATGATTTTCTGCGTCGATTCATCACTATGGATGAGACTTGGGTCTACCACCATGATCCTGAATCAAAACAAGAGGCTAAGGAGTGGTGTGAACCAGGCACTTTGGCTCCGAAGCGAGTTCGTGTCCAAAAATCGGCCAAGAAGGTGTTAGCGTCAGTTTTTTAGGATGCAAAAGGAATTTTATTGATAGATTGTCTCCAAACTGGTAAGCCAATCAACTCTGATTATTATTGTGACCTTTTGGACCAGTTGGATGAAAAAATTTGTGAAAAAAGACCCGGTTTGCAGAAGAAAAAAATCATTTTTCATCAAGACAATGCACCTGCTCACACAGCTCAAAAAACTATCGCGAAAATCAATGAATTGGGGTACGAATTGTTGCAGCATCCACCCTATTCGCCAGATTTAGCTCCCTCTGACTTCTGGCTGTTCTCACACCTCAAAAAATTCCTTCGTGGAAAGCATTTTTCATCAAACGAAGAGGTTAAAGCCGTCGTAGAGGAGTATTTTGCAGGCCAAGTCACTTCCGTGATGGGACAACAAAGTTGGAAGATCGTTGGACCAAGTGTATTGATCTTATGGGAGACTATACTGAGCAATAAAAGTGATTTCCCCCCAAAAAAAATGTATTTTCATTTCCGCTTTCAAAACTTTTTGACTAACCTAGTACCCAAGCTATTGCATGACTCCATTTCTCTCTGGCCTTTTTTGAAGAATATCTTCTTCTTCTTCCCAGTGTCATGTCAGGTCCCCCCAACGTTGAATATCACCTGAGAATAGACATATTTGTCCCTGGCAGCCCGAAAAAGATCTCCAACGCCCCTTATATCAGTCAAATCACGTATATTACGGAGCCAGGAGATTTGCCTCCCGCCAACACCTCTTCGACCTTCTATTTTGCCTTGGATGATCAGGTGCAGTAATTTGTACTTTGCTCCTCTAAGTACATTTTTATTTATTTATTTTTTTTTTTTATTTATTTATACTCATTTTTTCTAATATTTTTTTGTGATTGACGCGATCAAAAGCTTTTGCAAAGTCATGATACGAACAATCGATCTGATTGCCACTATCTACAGCCCTTGAAACATAGTCGGTGAAGACCATCAGATTGGATTCAGTAGATCTGCCTCTTCTGAAGCCATGCTGCTCATCAATTATATATGGGTCCACTAACGACCTTAGTGTGCGATCCATAAACATTTCTAGGAGCTTAGCTATTGAAGAAAGTATGGCGATAGGTCTGTAGTACATGACCCAAGTAGGACACCTTTCGGATTTTAATATTAGTCAGCAACACTCTATCAACTTTGGCTCTTTGAAGAATCCTTGTGTTGCTGACCATATTCGTCCAGGGTATTCGTAGCATTCTCCGGCGCATCCACATTTCGAATGCTTCCAGTCGGTTCATACTACCAACTTATTGAATTTTCAATGTGCATATTTTAAGAAAGTAAAATATGCACATTGAAAATTCAATATAATTACATTTATGAATATTTATTTACGTTTGATTTCGATCATTAGTACACTTTCGTTATAAACAGTACAATCTGGCGGGCTCATTGCCACGTGGCAATCTCTTCTTACAAACTAACCAGAAAGATTTTGAAGAGGCCTTAAGTGAAAACTAGACTAGAATAGTTTTGTACAATATTTTCAAAAAGTAAAAATGTTTTGTTGATACAAGTTTTTTACTTTCATTAGGGTGCAACCTATCGGGTTTATCGCCATGTGACAGCTTTAAGTGAAAACCAAATTGCGACCCTTTGTAAAATAAATTTAATTCTAACGGGTATCGTAGAAGTTGTATGGATGTAGAAGAGGCTAAGGATGTGTGTCAATATAGGAAACTCAGGAGATCTGTCCTCTCGAGCTTCCCCGACAGGGGATGACGTGATACTTTCAATTAAGGGTTCGCGAGTTCAATTCACCATCGACAAAATTTATTCTTAATTATTTACATGTCAATGTTTACAATATATTGAAATTTATTGTGAAAGCAATTTAGACAAGGAGTCGAGTTTAAATTGTTTTTGTGTTTGAAGGGTCTTATATCTTGCGCAATATCCGTTCAATAAATCATACTGAAGTTTATGCCAATAAACCGCTAGGAGGAGGTTCTGTGCCGCTCGAACTTCAGTGTTTTGTATAATAAATATATTATGGTAACTCGCTACGGTCACGCCAAGGGATTAACAAGTAAAATTGTTAATTAATACATCGAAAAACAGTTTAAAAATGCAGAATTATACATTTCATTAAGAAAGTTAGCATCTAAACGCATACATCAAAATATCCAGTTAATAAAACGGGTGTTGATGATGTTCAAAAGCACGGCTAGTTGAAGAGATTGCTACATGACAATAATCCCCACAGGTTGTATTGTTTATAATGAAAGTGTAATACAACTATCATTTTGGCCGATAATGATATTTCTTGGTTTGAGTATATGTATTTTTGTATCCCATTGACTTTGTTTCTTACTGCAACTCGCCGTTCAATGTGTATTTCGAATTAGCAAGATAATTTTCCATAAAAAGAAAAAGAAGAACTTTCTTATGACAAATATCTCCATATCGAGTTTAAAAAAGAACGCTTTGGCTTTTTAAACAAGAATCGGTTACCCTTCAGAGCCATAAACTTTTCAACGCCATTTATCACTTTGTATTTTAGTAAAACTGAATTTTCCGCGTTGATAAAATTATAAACTTCAACTTAAACCGGATTTGTATTTAAACTTATCTACAATAACACTAAAGTTCGTTAATTTTTGTTTTATCATATATACAATATATAAACTTTTTAAACTCAAATTCTAAGATATGGTAATTACACAATGATAACGAGGGTAGGTATAGGTGCCTAGTTATGAAAATTTGCTTATGAAGAGACATGGGGCGGAGAAGGGGGCGAGTTGGATAATGGTGGTAAGCTATTCTTCGTAAGTTTCATTAGGTGGTACAATTAAAAAAAAAGTTAGCAGCCCCCTGCTTTTATAATAATAAAATGACAATTCATATAGCAGCGTTCAGAGAACAGACTCTCCTCAAGGGCGCTCTTACTCGGGATTCGAACCCACTATTTACTGATAGATTAAAAGCATTATAAAAAAATAAAACAAGTTGAGAGTACGGATAGGAAGGTGATGACTGCGGCCATTAGATTAATAACTTCCCCATTTTTGCGTATGTTTAGAAAATCACAGAAAACATACCAAGGGAAGACGAACTACAAAGAAATCAATGTCGATCTTCTGATATTCCCAAAAAGGGTGGTCTTCAAGGGGTTTCTAGATCTACACACGGCACCCATTTCTCTACCACTTTGAGGTATACAAAATGTTATCCTGAATTCTATTTTTTTATGAATAGTTCATTGAACCAACTGATTCAGGTTGCATATGTAATTTTAAAATAATAAAAAAACAATTTAATTGAAATATTACTTAAGAAAACAAACATTAACTAAAAATAAAGATTATCAATCCATTAAATATTATGCAATAACTATTAGTATAACTGTTTCAAAACGATAAAAACACGTAAAAAATTACATAAAATATATTATTGACTTGAACAAATCAAGAAATAGACTATAAATACTCGTATAATGGAATATTGTAGTATTTTCTCTTTGTTCTCGAGTCCCATATTTTTTTTGCAAATCAGACAATTTTATTCCTGCGGTTATTGGAATAAGATAATACGATTTTGTAATGCGTTTCCACATTTTTATTACCCGATGACCTTTGGAGATCTGTAACATTTGAATTCGTGTAAATGTTGTTTTATGAATAAGGGAATACATTGAACAATGATATTACACAAGGTATTCGCGTGACGAATAAAATGAAAATGATGCGAAGAGTAGCGTGCGGTTAAGAGGGCAATCCACATGGAGGTGAATGCATGTATACTCAACCATATGTATAGCTGATAATATAGCTTCCCAGGCCTGGATCGCATATACACAGCTCATAAAACAGTGCGGCTTCCCAGGCCAGGCACGCTTAACTATTCGTGTGATGGAGAGCTTTCGGCGGGACGTGATAGATTGGAAGATGGATGCAAGTGCTGGACTGGGGTCATGAAAGACCAGAGTTCACGAGGGCCAAGTGAGAATAAACATTCTATATGTTTTTGATACTGTATTGTATCAAGTAAAAATTATCGAGTGAAAGATCGTAAATTTTTGAGACACCTTCTCAATGTTGACGTTAATGTGTAGAGACTTTCGTTTTTCCTTACTTATCATAGATTTTTATTTATAATACATTTTATTTTTCGTATGTATACTCGCATATGGTAGTATCACTGCACTGCATGAGTGTATATATATAATATACGAGTATTTTATGTTTATGGGTTTTATACATAAGTCTTTACTACATTAACCTAAAAACCTGGAATACATAAATATCATCACGCCATGTCCCTTGCGGGGTACGCAGAGAGAACAGATCTCTAAACTTTTGTATACTACGAGTAGCACACAACTTTCACCTTCTCCTTTCATAAATCTCGTCATGCACAATCTTCAACAATTCATACTTCTCACTTTGCCTTCTTTCAAATTCCGGTCCACTTGATTCAACCACGTTTTCCTTGGTCTACTACCTCTTCAACGCTCATTTTGAACTTCAGATTTATATATTTAATTAACCATTCATTTTGTCAACATTTCCAAACCATCTTAAAACTCCTTTAGTGCTCTTACTTAAACAGCCATGTTATCTATACAATCAATTCTGATGTCCTCGTTCCCTCTCCTTCCATACATTGACACTCCACAACTTTTTGTTACCACAGCAATTAAAATTTTATCTTTATTATTATGTAGTCATTTATGCTATACACTACGAGTATTATGTAGTCATTTCTGCTACTTTTGATATAGCGTGGTTGTTGTATTGTATTACATTTTAGTTATATAAAGTTCAACCTGGCGAGATTATTGCCATGTGACAATCCCTTACAACCAATTAGAAAGATGTTAAAGAGACAACGGAAAGGAATACGTTCAAGTGTAAGGAATGGAAGCAAAGGAAAATTAGTATAACAGGATATTCTGAGAGATGTAACATTTTTCACATCTCTCTTAAAACGTTAATTAGGATTGCATATCTGATAAATCTTGGAAGTTTTTTATCTACAGTTTTCTTTTTATCTACAGGTTTCTTTTTTCTACAGTTTTCTTTTTATTTTAGATTTATTATAATAATATATTTCTAAATTAGCGTAATCGCGCATAAAATCGCTTAACTGATTGGACAAAGAATGGAGACTGAATGCGACATAATTTTTGATTGGCTTAAAATTTTGAGATTACAACCAATCAAATGCTTATTTATTTATACATGACAAAATATTTTACAATTACATAATTAATGAATAAAAATAAAATATTATTTAAAGTGGACATACAAGTACCCGGCGGAAAGTAATACACATCGGGCTTAAGAAAGAGACTGTCGGCCATAATCAGCTAACTTCGGCTAGAGCGTCGTCTCATCGAGCGACCACACCCTAGAACGCTTGACAACGACTGACAAATCGCGACAGAACACGTGTATGAATGACAAAGACGACGATCTACAAAGCCGAAGTTAGCCGATTATGGCCGACAGTCTCTTTCTTAAGCCCGATGTGTATTACTTACCGCCGGGTACTGTACAAATTATACGGATCAGGGTTTGTTGCCTTTCGTTTGTTATATCCCCAGTAAATTAGGCTTTTGCCTGTATCTTATTGAGGGATAACTAGGGTAATATAAGAGATCTTTATTTTTCTCTTTTTTAATATTAAACCACTTATGCAAGGTACGGTTGATTTAACACGTTCACTGCGTCGAACACGGCTCCCGTGTCCATGCAAAATAGCCTTGAATGTTGAGTGCACTCATAAACGTCTCCCGATAAGGATTCGTCGCCGGTTTCATGTGTTTAGAAGACACGAAGGAATACACTTGTATATGATGTTTCAATAGAAAGTAGAATTTGATTTTTGACAAAGTTATGGGTTTTAAAAAATTCGCGAATTTTTAGCATCTCTGTATGACATTTTATACGCAGTGAACGTGTTAAATGAAGGCTCTACTTTCAGCGTATGCTGATGCAGAAACATGATTAGGGTTGAAAAAAAAAACAATCTTTGGCTTTCTTTAACACAAGAATCTTGAAAAAATATTGAAAAACCGGAATTATATTTACACATATTGCACTCTTCTAATACCAAATTGTTTTTTCTCTCTCGTCTTATGATTTATGAGTTTATTTTTTATTGGTTATACAAATAAAAAAAGTTTACATTACAAATTGCTAAGCAATTATGAAAAATATGTTGCCTACTTCTTCTTTCAACTAGAAAAGATGCGATCTATAGATTTTATCAAAATAGAAGTAATCAGTTCTCGGTCATAGATATACTGACTAACTAGAACAACACTAATTGTTTATAATTAAGCAAGAAGTCGCATCAACAAACTGGTGTCAGTGCTTCTAGTTAAACGAACGGTATTATTTATAGAAAGAGGAAAACATTAGCGACAGTTCTGCCAACTCAACATTTCCGAGAAGACATCATGTGGCAATTATGACAGAATTAATGAGACTTTAATGACGAATAGTTTAATTCTTTAGTTCATCCCATCACGCCATTTCCCTGTCGTGGTTAGCAGAGGACAGAACGCGAGACTTTCCTATCTCGAGACACCTATTCTTATTCTCCTCCACATCCATACAACTCCGACAATTTCATTGATATTCTAAATTTCTTCCAAATTATCATTCACTTATTCCAGCCTTGGTCTTTCCTTGGTCTTCCACACACGCGGTAGGATAGTTTGTATGTGTATAGTCTAATTTTAATGTAAAGCCTATTTAGTTTGTTTTTAGATTGGAAGAGGTCGTTTTCGTCATTGTTGATCCTCGTAGTTGACGATCTCCTCGCCATTTAGGTTGAAAGAGGTCGTTATCGTCATTGTTGATCTTCGTAGTTGAGGATCCCCTCGCCATTTAGGTTGAAAGAGGTTGATCTTCGTAGTTGAAGATCCCCTCGCCATTTAGGTTGGAAGAGGCCGCTATCGTCATTGTTGATCCTCATAGTTGATGATCCCCTCGCCATTTAGGTTGAAAGAGGTCGTTATCGTTGATCTTCGTAGTTGAGGATCCCCTCGCCATTTAGGTTGGAAGAGGTCGTTATCGTCATTGTTGATCCTCATAGTTGAGGATCCCCTCGCCATTTAGGTTGGAAGAGGTCGTTATCGTCATTGTTGATCCTCATAGTTGAGGATCCCTCGCCATTTAGGTTGGAAGAGGTCGCTATCGTCATTGTTGATCCACGGAGTTGAGGATCCCCTCGCCATTTAGGTTGGAAGAGGTCGTTATCGTCATTGTTGATCCTCATAGTTGAGGATCCCCTCGCCATTCCAACATCAATTCAGTTGGAAAGCGAAGCTCTGCCTCGGAGTTTTTTTTTTTCCTTTTTAAGTGAGTGCAGCTTTTAGTACAGATTTTTAAGTGAGAGCCGGTGCACACCAGCTAACTGACCGTCCACACCGCTGTACTGGATGCGATGGCACACCGAAGTGAGACGATCGGATTTATTTTTCTCTTTTTTGAAATAATAGATATGTCGGAAGTAATAGGTATCCTTATACCTTCGAATACTAGGAATATGAATACAGAAATACGAGTACCTGTGCCATTCGAGGGGATTAGCATAGCGCGGGGTTCGATCCGACGACTTTTCGCATGGAAGTCCAGTGTGTTACCGCGCGACCATGTACCTCAGTATGGAAGAGATAACCACATAGCAATAACACCGGTAGGTTGTTCTAAACAACGAATACAATATAATAAACATATTTTTATCGTTAATACGAAAACAGGAAAAACTATAGAAAATTAAAGAATTAAATTATATTTCGAATACCCCAATTAAAGTTTTATGGAACGATTTTATCACATATTGAATTTGCTATAAAAATACAGTTATTGTAATTTGTTTTATCAAACACTGTTTATTCCACTTTTTGTAACGGTATAACCCTACCGGTTTCAGGTTTTCACCTCATCATCAGGGAGCACAAACAAGTTTGTGCTCCCCTAATGATGAGGTGAAAGCCTTGAAACCGGTAGGGTTATACCGTTACAAAAAGTGGAATAAACTATTTGATAAAACAAATTACAATGTCTTTAAACCTCCACAATGTTAATGCCTTAACTATAAACAAAATAAAATAAAATACAGTTAGTGGTAAAGGAACGCCACGACATTTGCGGTACTCGGACAATATAATATGCAGATTATATCTGCATTTTTGCCTCGACCGGCAGTGATCTCGGTTCAAGGCTTTCAAGCAGACTTTGGTACCCCCCACTCAGGGCTGGTGAAGATGAGTCAAACAAACTCTTGGCCACGTTACTCCAAGTCAACTCAACACACATTTTCTACCTTACATCTTGGAGTTTTCTTGTTATAATTGTTTACATTTCTACCTTTGGATTACACCAAAAATAATATTTAGTACTCGTAAATATTTGTTTTTACCTATCTGCCTCAAAACTTAACACTACAATGCGCGATTTTTTTAATTTAAAAAATAAAAATATATTTATGCATTAAATATGTACTGGAACATGAAAAATACAATAAAACAATTTTTATTTTGTTTTTATATATTTATATTTAAAAAAAAAAGAGTAAAGTTCATATATGAATCACTGCGCATTTGTAAGTTAATTATATGATATAAATGAAATGATATATTTAACTTCACTTATTTTACACATATGTACTAAAGAATAAAATAAAAAAAATAAGATTGATTACCTTGATCACCAATAATAAAGTAATTTGATTTCAAACTGGAACAAATCACAAAAAGTCATCTACACGCAACATGTCAAACTTCAACTGCCAAATTGACCGGTAAAACAGTTTTCTATTAAACCTATGTGGTTATAAAGCATGGAGATTATTGTATCACATTTGTAACAGCGCATGAGTCGTTGTTTATACCACTCAACACAAAAATATTTAGAAAACTTTGGTTGATTCATATGTGCATCATTGCGCACTGTAGGGTTAAGTAGCAACCCTCGTATAAGTAATAATTTTTTTTTTAATTTTAGATATTTTTTAATCACTTTTTACATTTACTTCTTTAAAAATATATTTCATCGTATATTTGATTTGTTAGCCCTTCTTCAAAGTGCTCTTCATCTTACTCAACCTATCAACCCTAAATTTATATTCCCCTCTAATAATTTAATTCCGTATTCTGTCATATAGTGTCACTCCATGCATTCTTCTCAGTGAACGCATTTCTATAGCATTGATCCGGCTCCTTTCAGTCCTTTTCCAC
Organism: Odontocerum albicorne; assembly: GCA_949825065.1. Taxonomy (NCBI): domain Eukaryota; kingdom Metazoa; phylum Arthropoda; class Insecta; order Trichoptera; family Odontoceridae; genus Odontocerum; species Odontocerum albicorne. The sequence continues at coordinate 35,059,677 of OX463852.1, read as the reverse complement.
GTCCACGTTTCCCTTCCATACATCAAAATTGCATGTAAACTGTATACCAAAAATGTAAGTGGTTGGATACAATTTTTACCAGTTACCAACATTTAATGTTCGTCACGCTCCGTCATTGGCATGTTTTAATAAGCAACTGAAAGACTCTTGATTTATAGTCAGTAATATAACGTGTTTCATTCCCGATCTTCCATTTCTCTCCACTATCTCCTCCTTTTCCTTTCGATTGGTGATATCTCACTTGTATTTAATTATGTATATAATTCATTAATTTTGTATAATGATTTGAGTATTTTACGACCATATAACTTCTTTGTTTTTGTCTTATTAATTGGAAGAGTTTGTTCGAGACGACCTCCGTGGCCTAGTTAGTAAGACGCTTGTCTCCCAAACCGGAGATTGCGGGTTCGATTCTCGTTGGAACTCAGATTTTTTTGAAAAAGATTCCAGTCTATTTTTCACTTAAGGCCTCTTTAACACCTCTCTGGTTGGTTGGAGGATATTTCCACATGACAATAAGTCCGTTAAGTTGTACTGTATACAACAAAAGGTTAAAACAATACAATGCTTGAACATATCGAGAGCTGCTTCGACAAATGACTTATGTCACTACAAACAAATTGATTGGTTGATTATTATACATCCTTGTAGGTCGATAGTCCATTGCTATAGTTCCTAAGAGGTAACTGCAAGATATCTTCCCATATCCCATACAACGAAATTGTAATACAATAATTTTACAATGAAGTGTTAAATAAATAAAGATGCAATAACAATTGCATTTGTCTAGCGCAAGCTTTAATTGTAACCAGATGAGAATTCATTTTATTCATGTTCATTTTGTGGAACCGGGTAATCGTCCAACGTATTACCAACTAGATTACAGAAGTCTACAACATGACCTGCCCACTCTAATCTCCTTAATTTCGTCACTTCGATTGTATTGGCTCTTGCGGATGAGCCTTCTCCTTTTATTTTGCACCGGTAAAATTATTCTATGTAGGATTTTTTTTTCATATCCAAGCACTTGGAACGGATGGATGGTTTATGTAATGTGGTCCATGTTTCACATTCGAAGGTCGCATATTACGAGCTTCGACTTTCTAGACAAACTCTTGAAGCGTGGCAATCAATGGATCGCCAAATATGATTTGTTTCTCTTCCTGGTCCATGCGGAGATTTCTTAGTTAGTAATTAATTTTAAAACGTAACATAACATTTGTTTCAAAAGGGTTCCTAGAATTTATATTAGACAGTTAATAAATGTAACATAACATATGTTTCAAAAGGGTTCATAGAATTTATATTAGACAGTTAATAAATGTAACATATGTTTCAAAAGGGTTCCTAGAATTTATATAAGACAGTTAATAAATGTCAGAAATATAAAACGGTTAACCTAATATGAGAAAACTAACAAAACAAAGTGTGTCGCAAAAAAATGTATCCAAAATTTTAATGATCATAAAGTCTGTATTTATTAGCAAGCATACAGTCCCTTTCAACGTTCACAATAAACTACATAAATGCATTTTTTTTATACTTAGCACCTGTTTTCAAACTGATAGACATTGCTAGCAACGCGAAGCAACGGAATCACAAACATCGAGAATCATTTAATTTGGTATTTGGGCGCATTCTCTTTCAATGGCTACTCGTAATTCACCAATGGTTTCAGTTTTTTTTTAGCATGAACTTTATTCTTGAGAAATCCTCAAAAGACAAAGTCTACTACCGCGTTTTCGTACTTCCAGTAGCACTTCAAAATAAAATTTCTTTATTCAAAACTTAGTCTGGTTTCAGACATTATTTCTCAACGGTTAAATCTAAAACAAAAAAAATCAGCAAGTTACCAGCTATTAAAGTGTGGGTATATTTTTTTGCGACACTGTATAGCAGTGTTTCCCAACGTGGGGCCAACGCCCCACAGGGGGGCAATTTGATTTTTAATTGCCCCAATTCGAAAATTGACTCATTCAGAGTTTAGTCGTATTTTGATCGCTTTGTCGCGTCACCGTTACATAGGGGGGGGGGCATAAGAATTTTAGAAAGGCTTAGGTGGGGTATAGCACAAAAAACGTTGGGAAACACTGCTGTATAGTGTTAATATGAGTGGAATGTGTGGTGGAGGAAAATCAAGGAAAGTATTTTTGGATAAGCTGTTTAAATGCTCTCAACTTGAAATATTGCAAGCTATAAAAAGTGGGTGATGCTTGCATTAAAACTTAAAAAACACACGAAATTAAGTGATTAGGGATGATATGAACTTAATTTAGGTTGAAGTGTTAACTAAGATATAGAAGAGCACTCGTGCCAAGAGATGGTTTGGCACGTGAACAAACGAATAAAGAAAGATTAACAAAATAAATATATAGTGCAAATGTGAGTGAAATTCGTAGTAGAGGAAGACCAAAGAAACTTTGGTTCAATCAAGTGAATGATATTTTGAAAGATCGAAATGTAAAAAGTCAGAGAAATTGTAAGTGTTGTATGAGAAGGCGTAAGGATGTAGAAGAGGCGAAGAATGTGTGTTGGGATTGGAAGGTCTGCTTACCTCGACAGATAAATAGCGTGATGGTATGTATGAATGAGAGAAATCTCGGCACCTCTGGATACTAAATGAATGAACACTAAATCATTGCCATACTGCAGACGTCTAAGTACTCGTAGTTATACTCACACAAATTTTAAAGGGGTAGTTCTATGCGACGGTCTCCGTGGCCGGTCGGTATTACAGCTTTGTTTCAAACTTATTATGGGTCTAATTTCTGTTGGTACAATTTTATTTCAAGGGTTGCAGTCTCATTCTACTTGTTTAACAATCTTCTGGTTAATTAGAAGAGACTGCCAAACGGCAATGACTCGCCAGGTTGTATTGTACATATATGTACAACGAAAATGTAAAACAAAACAATGTATAATATATAAGACAAGTATATAAATTAATTTAAGTGACTATATTTTCTATATAGTAAACAAGTTAAAAACATTTATTTCCTTTTTATATTCAACTTTTATTCATAAAACCCATATAACAATTTAATTTCAAGATTAACTTTTATTAGAACATCAAACCAATATATTCGTATATGTAAAATTATTAAACACATTGTGTCTGAAATTAAACAACAGATTATGTTAAAAATGTTTTAACTGAATCTTCTTGAGTATTTTTAATACAATTATATCGATAGTTGTATATTTACTTAAAAACACCAATAAGCATATTTATAATTAATAGTACAGCTAACGGATTAAAAAATTAATAGTAATGAAGGTAAATTTATTTTCAAAAAAATCGTTGGCGTCCACATTTCTTAAGCGATCCTGCAATCAACGATGAAAGTCGAGATTGCAAACCGGTATTCAAAAAAAATATAAAGGAAGCAATGAAATCAGAAAATTGCACAATATACATCTTGCAGAAATGCATCTGGTCATGAGCATGCACGAATAATATTATTATAAATTAACTGGGAACTATAGTATAAACGTTAGGTTAGGTCGGATTATACGGATGAAGTTCATTACATCTTGTTAACTGATAAATGAATAGGGTACAAGTATTTAAAATAGGGCAGATGTTAAGTACCTTAGTACGATTAAACAAACAGTTAGATTGAACCGATGATAACTATTAAAATTAAAAATAAATGTCCTTAAGGATGGAATTGAGGAAATTAAGAACATTTTACGCTAAAGGATATGATAGTGAAGGTTTTCAGTTTCAAGACTAAAGGATATTTTATGATACGTATTTATCTAGCCAATATTTATTATAAGGATTTTTTATTTAATCATTTTAAAAATATGAGGATAAATAGAAAATTGCATGACTTCATTCAACATATTATTATATATTGACTAAATGTAGACCGCATGGAGGATACGAAACTTGCAAAAAATGCTAAGACTGAAAACCCTAGCAGCAGGAGATTACCAGGAAGGCCGCTGAAAAGATGGAAGGGCAGCTGGACGCCATCATCCCAGGATAGCCCGCCGTCACAGACAGGTCATACGACCTAGACCAAGAGGAAGAAGAAGACTAAATTGTTCAAGGATGTACGAATATATGTTATAACGTTTTAGAAATAATATTACAAGATTTAAAAAAAAAACTTATACAACACAGTTTTTTCATGTCATGTTACAGCTAGATTCACTTTATTTTTTATTTAATAGGGGTAAATAGTAAGCACCGGTTATAAAATTATATGGAATAAGATATTAAATTATGTGGACTAAGATCTCAAAAAATAAGCTAATGCCCATTTTCACCAACAATCCCTAAACCATCCCCTTACTAAGGTATCCACAAAGTAAGGCATCCCTTATATCATTACTTAACTTAACTTCACTTTCACCAACATAAGAAGTACTTTGCTAGGGGACACCTAACAAAGTGACGTTTCATTTTTGGTGTAGTGCTGTCAAAAACCGTATTTGTACCGGTAAAGTATTAAATCATGATTTTCACTATATTTTTTACTATAATAATAAAAGAAAACTGTGGCATATTGTGTATATTAATTTATTTATTACAAAAAAACTTAGTTCATAACTTTTCTCCATTATTAAGCGAAAAAACAAAATTTGTAACGACTTACGCATGCCATAACTTGACACTGGCGTATACTCCTTCATATATAGGAATTCACGGCCATTATTCAAAGAGATATAGAGAGACTTACGCATGCGCTTTGGTATACATGAAATTCAATTATTAAAAAATTATTTAACGTATTAGTTACATACCTGTTATCAGGATATTCCAAAAATTGTTCTATTTTTTCCAATAAAAATAGCTCAGTTTCTTTGGATAACCTATATCTTCTAAAAAAGTCCACGTCATCATATTGATGAAAGTAATCTGGCCTTGTACGATATATACGTGTACGTGAAAATAAACTACGTCTTTGTACTAATTCAACAGTTTCTATAGCGTCCAAACTGTCAAAGAAGTTATTTAATTCTTCACTCATCTGAAAATAAACTACGTCTTTGTACTAATTCAACAGTTTCTATAGCGTCCAAACTGTCAAAGAAGTTATTTAATTCTTCACTCATCTGAAAATAAACTACGTCTTTGTACTAATTCAACAGTTTCTATAGCGTCCAAACTGTCAAAGAAGTTATTTAATTCTTCACTCATCTGAAAATAAACTACGTCTTTGTACTAATTCAACAGTTTCTATAGCGTCCAAACTGTCAAAGAAGTTATTTAATTCTTCACTCATCTGTCACTTAAGCTTAGGAGGCGGATTTCCGAGCCCCTAAATTTAAGTGTCCCCTAACTGTCTTAGGTGTCCCTTATGTAATGGTGAAAAAGAAAGTTCTGTTAAGTGTTACTTAAAATCTGTTAGGTGACACCTAAAATTTAAGGATTGTTGGTGAAAATGGGCATAAGTCACCAAAAAACTCAATATCTATCAAATTACGGTTTTATAACGGTCGTTTGCAATAACTTCAAAACTCAATATCCATCAAATCACGGTTTTATAACGGTCGTTTGCAATAACTTCAAAACTCAATATCCATCAAATCACGGTTTTATAACGGTCGTTTGCAATAACTTCAAAACTCAATATCCATCAAATCACGGTTTTATAACGGTCGTTTGCAATAACTTCAAAACTCAATATCCATCAAATCACGGTTTTATAACGGTCGTTTGCAATAACTTCAATAAAATATTTTGAAATTCATCAATATTCGAGATACGAGTCACAATAATCTCTCAATATTTATTGTTCTTTTCCGTTTCTCTAGATCCAAACATAATAAACCGCTTTAAAGTGAATTCGCGAAAATGAAGACCATGGGATAAACCTTGCGAAACAAATGCACGATAAAATATTTATAAAAAACAAATACTAAAGCATACTTTTAGGAAATGAGAAGCGTTAATGTGGAAAACGTTTTTTTTTTTTTTTGCAAATTCTGACATCGGCAGTAAAAAAACATAAGATTATAGAAACACCCAATATGGACCAATTGCTATTCAGCAATCATATTTCATTTGATTTAGTTTAAATTGTCGATTAATTTCAATCAAAAAAGAAATAAATTATATATTTCAATTCAATATACCATTATTCAATATATATTTATGTTATGACGAAAATTGTGGAGTGTCAATGTACGAAAGAAGGCGGAATGAAGACATACGAGTACATTTTTTAAATTTCTTTTTTATTAAACAAGTAAATTATTATACAAACATTTGTCAAGGCTATACCTATATACAAATTTATTACTTAATTAATCTTAATTATATGTTATAATTTATGAACTTATTTAATCTTATTTTCCTACATATCATTTTATTTTATTTATTTAATCTTAATATATGAGATCTTAGAAATAATTAACACTTACATACTACTTATAACTAGATAACAATTCTTACACTAATTATTCAGCAAAAACAAGTCCACTCGTTCAGGCTACTTGTATTCCATCACATTCACTCGGACCTTGGTCGTCCCAGCTAATACTGTAGGTGGACTAGTCAGGCAACAGATAATGCTTCGGGAGCTTGTGCTTACAACGGAAGGGTAGGTCGGATTTACTCTCGTAAGCCCAAGGCAGCGACTAAGGGATTTCTGTGATTTTGTTGGCTTCACATGAATGTTATAAGAATGAATGTTATAAGTAAGATGAAGAAGTTTTAACATGGTTTTGACATTTGGAGATAATGAATGACTGAACGAGTATACAAGCCAGAAGAGCAAGGTGAGCGTGGAAAAGATACAGAGAAAAAAACATTACTGGATCAAATAAATCAGATTTTGAAAGAAGGTTAAGTGAAACGAATGACATGAGATATGTATGTGGAGGCAAAAGTTGTGTTTTTATAGAAAAGTTTGGAAATCCATTCTCTCTGCCTACCTCGCAAAGGACACGGCATTATGATATGTATGTGCTTACGTTATGTTTTATGTACTTTATTTAAGCATAAAAGCATTTCAAAAAGTATATAACTAGACATTTTGATCTACACAGTTTATTTTGCTATGTATTATAATTGCATCGCAAACAAATACAATCAGCAATTAGACAAAGTGCATATTTATATATTCCATTTCTCGTTCGAATCCGAAGCTCAATTTGCTACGGGCAATCCAATTTAGAATTGAATCAAATGGAATTGAAATTGCAAATTGCTTTTTAATTGTAAAGGCGTATTTACATCGGAGATTATTATCGGGAAACAATATCTATTGTGAAGCAAATGATGTTGGGCCTGCAAACAGATTTCTAATACATGAGCAATCAATTTCATAGTTAATGTGAATGGAAATCAATAACTAAATTATTGTACTATGTACAAGTAAAGTTTGAGGTTTGGATTCGTTCCAAGTTTTCATTCACAAAGTGAAAACAATATTTCTATATAATTATAGTTAAGTGAATACCTTATTTTAGACCATCGTATTGTGGAAACTATCTATTGTAATTTATAGAGAATACAGTTATTTTGTAAACTATTTGTTGTCACATAAGTGGGTTGTATTCCTTTTGGCGACATTTTAAAATTAATTAAAGAAGAGCACGTGTAACGATGGGCTTCCCATCCATGGCAAGACATTTGAACCCACCTTTTACGAACACATCGGCAACGCACTGTATCGGTTAAGTATTTACTAACTAATTAAAAAAGGATGCGAGTCTGGTTAAATCATTAATCTATACTTGAGAAAATGTAGCATGGTTCCGGTGACAGTTCACATATTTGCCCCAATACAACCTTGTAACGACGTTCAGTAATTTTAATTAGTTTATCAACTTTAATATAACACTCCATTCTTATAAATATCAAGTTATTTAGGTAAATACATTACATAAAACTAACAATAATGACAAATTAATACATCTCGTTACAAATTATCAAAAATGTGGCAGTTTGTTAAAATCAAATAATATTTGGTGACATTTGTCAAAAGTCACTACGTTAGTCTGCATTGTCTAGGGATGGGGTATACGATAATTGGATTTTCGATTTTTTTAAACATAAAATTAAATGTTCGTAATTAGTATTAATTCATAGTGGATCTTGGCCTATTTAAAGATAGATACAAATCATAAAACACATTAGAAAGTCAGTATAATGAAAATTAGGAATTAAAACGTCAGTTTAGAGAAAAATAATTTTTCGATTTATAAAAAAAAAACGATTCGATTTGTAAAAAAAAAACGATTTTACCCCATCCCTTTGAGACGTGACATTTGAAATGTCTCAGGGACCATCCTACATTTTCTCAAGTATAGTAACAATACTCGCACGTGCTAGATGTGTACGAACGTTGTTGCCTATCCATGTGCGGTAGTATTTCCAACATTGCAAATTCCATTGGTTATTATGTGGTTAACTTTTTTTTCTCTCCTTCCATTCTATAATTTTCAATCTATTTCAAATTTCTATTCGTTTTATGAATTGTTAACACATTCACTGCGATATGTATTTATAGAATAGTGTAGAGCTACTGAAAAAATCATATTTTCGAAACCTTAAAATCTTACTGTATTTTCGAAACCTTAAAATCTTACGGAAACCTTAAAATGGTTTTCACTTAAGGCCTCATAGATACCTTTCTACATGTACTACTTACTACCTTGATCAACAAGTTTTAGGACTGGCCACCGTGTGGCGCTGTCAGTCACCCGATTGGAATTCCTTTTTTTTTGTTAGGTTACCACATCTATCATTGATACTTCCCTACAAATTTCAGCGTCATAGCTTGACATTTGTAAAAGTTACGCTGTACTGAGTACATCTACCTTTGTGCGTGTTTTCGATTTTTTACAAGTTTGAAAATGGCATCAACTGTGCATCAACGAGTTTGCATTTAATTTTGTGTGAAAAACGGATTTAACGGTCCGCAGACCTTGGAAATGTTGGAGAAGTGTTTTTTGGTGGCACGAACACTTCAGAAGCGGTCGTGAGTCGGTCGAGGATGACGAACGCAGTGGCAGTCGAAAACATCGATAAAATCATGAAATGTTGGCCGAAACCCGCAAATTGACCATCAGAGAGCTGGCAGAGAACTTGAACATCGCTTATGGATCCGCTCAAGACATTTTGGTTAGTGATTTGGGCCTCACACGTGTCGCTGCAAAACTGGTGCCGAAAGACCTCAATTTCATGCAAAAAAAGGACCGCGTTGAAATCGCGAAAGATATGATTTCCATGAGTTTTTGACCAAAAACAACACGACTACTATCCAGCAGCCTTTGAATTCACCTGATCTGGCTCCCTGCGACTTTTTCCTGTTCAACCGACTCAAAAAACCGCTTCGCGGAACGCGTTACAGCATCCGAGAGGATGTCATGAAAAAATCGTAGACGGCTCTGAGGGACATACTGAAAATTGAGTACCAGCGGTGTTTTGAGGATTGGATTAAGCGGTGGCATAAGTGCGTTGCAGTTGATGGGGAGCACTTTGAAGGGGGCCATATCGATTTTGATGAATAAACTTGTATTTTCGATTTTATGAATAAAGTCCTAAAACTTTTTGATCAAGGTAGTATATACAAATAAAGTGTTAAACATGATTCGCTCGGGCGCTCTAATAACTGTCAGACGTAATTTTTTTGATAATAGCGGGTTCGATTCCCGAGATAGATCGCCCAAGGAGAGTTTGCTCTCTAAACGGCGTTATATAAAATTATCCATTAAATAAATTAATGAATATCTCGTTTTAATTAGTTTTTTTATTGTTTCACGTCTAAGTGTACATTTTTGCTAAAAAAAATTTTTACTAATCTAGATTTAGTTATGTATAATCTGTATAATGTTTTATAGAAACGGTTTAAGAGATTAATAAACCATAAATAAATATTCTAAGAAATGACCGTACATTTAAATGGGAATCACAATCATCGAAGCTGACAGTCATCTGAGCTTGTTGCAAGAGGCAACGGGAGTAGGTGAATGGGTGACACAAATAGACTGAAGATTCGGTAAAAATAAGTGCCATCTTGTGAAATTCGAACCGAGGCGAGGCGGTGAAAACCCGAGAAAAAACAAACATCACGGGGATAAAAAAGGAAAGAAAAACTCAAACATACTTAGGACGAGAGATATATTGGGTTAATAAGAGGTGTTGAAGTAAGACATTACATATTTGAGTTAATTATATGGGATGAAAGAGATTGTTACGGAATTAATTATGGGATATTTAACGAAGTATTTAAACATAGATGAAATGTTTTTGTGAATAACCATTTTAAAGACGATTTAAATTTATGACAATTCAGGTGAGAATAACTTAAAAATTAAGAACCAATACATGACGACCTCCGTGGTCTAAGTTGGTCCTGCCTCCAAATCCAGAGGTTGCTGGATCAAATCCCGCTGGGACCCAGATATTTTTCAAAAGATTTATAACCAATGTCTTTCAACCAACCAAAAATATGTTAAAGAGGCCTTGAGTGAAAACCAAAATAGAATCTTTTTTTTTAATAGAGTACTAACGAAGGTTGGTTGGAAGAGATTGCCGCCTGGAAATAAGCCCGCCAGATTGTATTGCAATAAAAGTGTTAATTAAAAATAAATAAATAAATAACGAAAATCGAATCCGAAATCCCAGGTTGGAATACCTTACCTACTTAGCCACGATGGTCGTCGAAGTTTATTAATGTGCTCTTGAAATAATTTATGTAAAGTATTATTGTATTTTGTGTGGTTGATTGTGTGGGTGTAGCATGTGTGATGCGAATTGGCTAGATACAGCAGGCCACACCACTTCTTGTTTAGATTATGTTGGGGAAACAAGCATCCTGTTAACTTGTTAACTCTTACAAGCCTAGTGGTCCACGTTATGTACCACCTTTTTTTGACGCAGTACAGCACTATGGTATACGCAATGTACCACTTATTAAACCTCTCTCTATTGCTGCACGAACGCTCAGATTATGTACCACTTCGTATAATATAATACTTACGACTCATGTCCGCACAGCTGCAGGTCTGGTCCTGTTCAAATTCATTTAGCTTCTAATATTATTTACAGTTAGTTGTTCTTGGTGTGCCGACTTGTGCGTATAAAATAAAACGTTATATATTTGTATTAAATTTTAATAAAAAATAGTTTTGTTGTGATAAAATTGACTTCAGTAATTGTGGTAAATTTATACTTAGGTTAAAAATTAATTTTATTTCGATGTATTTCGGCATTATTTGGTGGTACATTAGAAGTACCAGTGGAAATATAGACTAGTGGTACATAAGTTGTACCACCTCACCAGGAGTTCCTTGACCTACCGAGGAAGTGTAAATATGTTAATTTAGCATTTGTGTGTATCATTTTTCAAACACATTAAAAAAAATAATGAGAAACTTGACTTTTTATTTTTTGTACTGCCTGAATAAAAATAAGTAAAGTTTACCTGTGCCTATAAGGGTTAATATATTATTTCAGTTTGTTCGCAAATGTTTTTCATAATTCTCGCCAGCCAAAACCAAGAGACATCACCATTAACGAATTTTGCTGAAAATAAAAGTCATAAATTATTTTGGTAACAGACAATGATAGCTCGTGATAAGTGATACTAAACATTGGTTAACAGCGGGAGAACGGTTATAATAGGGAATCCGAGGTTAAGTTAGACAAAGGCTCGACAAGACGACATTGCATTCCCAATTTGCGGCAATTCCCCGAGGAATACTAAATAGGAGGTAACCCATTCTAATCCAATACAATAGACAGTTAACATTCCTGTTTTAATGGTTCAAGGATTATTCTCATCATTAAATGAAATATGGAATAAAGATACTTCAAATGTCTACAAGATTTTCCAAGAAAACCCCCTTAAAGTTATTTTTTTTAAATATACGAGGCATATCCAGAAAGTAAGTGTACTGAATTTTTGTAGGTTACAATTTCTTTTATTTAAACAAAAAAATTACGTGGTTACCGTAGTACATATGTAAGTTATTTTTCGACATAGTCGCCATTCCTCTCAATGCAGGTGGTGAAGCGGGGTATCAACTTTTTGATGCCTTCCTCGAAGTAGTTTCCCGCCAACCCCTCCGTCCACTTCTCCACCTCCTCCTTTACCTCTTCGTCGGTTGAAAACCTTTTTCCACCCATGTGCAGCTTCAGGGAGGTAAAGAGATAGTAATCTGAAGGTGCTAGGTCAGGGGAATGCGCGGGATGGTTCAGGACATCCCATTTAAACGAGGCGAGCAGTTCCGTCTGGCATTGTCGTGCAACAGGCAGACTCCCTTTGTCAGCATGCGTCTCCTCTTGTTCGGAATCGCCCTCCGCAATTTTTTTAGGGTCTCACAGTATCTTGCAGAGTTGATGGTCTCCCCTTGAGGCATATATTCAATTAAAATTATGCCTTGACAGTCCCAAAACACGGATGCCATGATTTTCTTGGCTGAAATTGTGGTTTTGAACTTTTTGGCGGAGGGTGAAGAGGTGTGACGCCACTGTTGAGACTGCCTTTTGGTTTCAGGCGTGTAGTGTGCAACCCACGTTTCATCTCCAGTAACGAATTCATCTCCATGGAGTTTGCAGCGCCTCAAAAACTCTTGCCCGGCCTCCACTCGATTCAACTTGGCGGGAGATGGGGTTGACATTTTTCACGAAACGTGTTGTCGCGTCGACACTTCTCAACGTACTGACCTCGAACCGATCTCGTTGCGGAGGGGAAGGGTCAGGCTACACGGAAGTGTAGCCAACATGTCGAAAATAAAATCCATCCGGTCGTGAGAGCCTCAGTACACTTACTTTCTGGATACGCCTCGTATTTGCTCTCCATTATCGAACAAGGTTAACGGAGCACTTAATGTTATATACAACAACCGCGCAATAGCAAAATGTATTCATATAATCACGCCATATCCCTTGTGGGGTATTCAGAGAGAACATATCTCAAAACTTTTCTATCCAAGCACACAACTTTGGCCTCCTTCACATTCATACATATCGTCATACACAATCTCCTATTATTCAAACTTCTCACTTTACCTTAATCAAAATCTGGTCCATTTGGTCCAGCCACGTTTTCCTCGGTCTGCATCTTCCACTCACACCTTACACTTCTGACTTGAATACTTGCTTAATCATTCATTTTCTCCACATGTCCAAACCGCCCTAAAATTCCTTTCTTCATCTTACTTAGGACCTATCAACAAGCAACACGTGACTGACACTTCCATCTTGTGAATTCTTATCATATTGACCCACGGTATCACAGAGATAGATTGCTGAATTGATTTATATATAGCGCTTATTTACATCGCATACTTGACTGTATTATAAAACATGAAATATATGGAAGAAAAATATTTCATGGTACGACCAAGTGAATTATAAAATTTTGAAAGCATGAAATGCTTCATTTCGGAGAAATCGAAATGCATGGTGTCTGGTGCTCTGCCATTTCTGCCTACAACGATAGTGAAACACTGTGTTAATATTTAATTATTTTTTTTCTAGCGCCATCACTTATAAATTCAGAACTCACTTTCTCGATATGTCCGAATCATCTTAAGATTAATTTGTTAATTTGTTTATAACTTTCGAATCAACAATCAGTTATCCTTAATTCGGCTATTGCTTACTCTATCATATGCCCAACATGCCGGTGTGCTCCGATCGTCTCACCTCGGTGTGCCATCGGATTCAGTGCAGCGGTGTGGCCGGTGAGTTTGCTGGTGTACAACGGCTCACTCACTTAAAACAAACTCTATGGCACGGCTTCACTTTCCAACAGAGCGAGCAAACCCAAACATCGGGGCGCCTGAGGACTGATAGCGGGTGGCTCAGGACTGTGAGAGGTGGAGAGCCATATGTTCTCGGGCTAATAGCGTCTCAACGGCTAGACGAGTGAGAAACAGTCAGCGCGCTGAGAACATGCGTCAGCATGACCAGGCGGCTCAGCATGGTCCACATGTCTGTGGCATTTGCGGGAGGGAGTGCGCATCTAGGATCGGGCTGTTTCTCACAGAAGATCACACGATCGACGTGAGAGAACGGTTCAAGATTGACGTTGGAGTGGCGAGGGGATCCTCGACTACGAGGCCCGGCAACGACGACGACTCTATCATAAATTGTAATATCAGATATTCTTAGCAATTCACACATTAATTCAGCTCATATCACTCTTCCTCAATGAACAGGCTTCGCTTCCATACATCAAGTTGGGCACTAACACGCACGTACCATATGAGATGAACATAACAAAGAACATCAATACACAATCAAGAAATACCATAATTTCTTTCATCTTAGGAAAAGTAACGAGGGTTATAACATACGTATCTAAATAGTTGTTAACCGTCATATTCAACAAGTTCTCATAATATCACTTAACTGCTCCCAGCCATCGTGTTATCGCGAACTTAACTGAATTGTCCAACTGTTTCTAACGACTTCCTACAAATGGGTACTCACTTGATGACAATAACGAAAGCGAATTATATTTTCCCAGAAAACGACAGGAAGACTCAGCTAATAATTATTTCAATGTGGCAAAGTTAGATTGAAAAGTTAAGTTAAAGGTAATATTTTACAAGTTATTTCCTCAGACGTACAAATGATCAAATTGTATTTGAAAAAGAGAAATTATAACAATAGTAAATAAATCAATAATTATGATTGATAAGTGTTTGTCAACGATTGTTATGTCTAGTAAATTAAGATAAATGAGTTATTTTACATTATACTATTCTATACTATACTGTACTGTACTTCACCGTACCGTACCGAATCGACCTGTACTGTACTGTCCTGTAACGAACCCGGATCCTACCCTCAGCGACACGTCTCATTGTGTATTTCCCTCACTGATAAAATTATACTAAATTATATTACATTGTATTATAATTATAAAATATTACATTATATTACTCTTTCGCTACATAAAGTACAACAGACGTATATTGCCAAGTGGCAATCTCTTCCAATTAATCGAAAAAATGTTAAACATTATTTAACTGAAAACTAGACTAGAACCTTTTATTAATAAAATTGGATAACTTCATACTAGAACACATTGAACTGATTGAATGTTAGAAATAGACGCCAAATTCACATACTGTCTCTATTGTATAATATTCTTAACTATCTCAGCGCCCCCTCTTATCTCGACGAAAATTTTCAGCGTCTTCCAATCATGGATTAGCGCTACGCTCAAACATATATTGTTTATTGGCCTTTCCAGTTCACCGCTCCTCTTTTTTTACATCATCCTTTACTGTCCATGTAGTGAGACTGGAATCAGTAACAAACCAATATAAGACTCGCTCCGTCCTTGGCATGCTTTAAGAAGCGACTGAAAAAACTCTTAATTTCTAGTCAGTAAAATAACGTGTTTCATTCCTGATTTTTCTTTTCCTTTCCTCTCCGCAATCCCTTCCTTTCCTTTTGATTGGTGATATCTCACTTTATATGAAAAATAATGTTCGGGTGATTGTCCGTCTTTGTGGGGTTCGTGGCCTTCGTGGGCATATGCTCACGTATGTGTTTATGGATTTCGTGGGGATGGATAGTCATTTGAATGATTTATGCGACCATGTAACTTGCTTTATTTACTTTTGTCTGGTTGGTTGGAAGAGATAACCGCCTGACAATAAGCCTATCAGATTGTATTTGCAATAAAAGTGTTAAATAATAATAAATAATAATACCAACGGGAATTGAACCCGTAGCCCCTGGGCCGGAAGATAGGCGTCTTGCCAACTAGGCCATGAAGTACGAATAATAAATTTGATGATGTATCCAATATGTCTATTATTTTTAATATGTAATAAAACACAGTGTATTGATGACATCGGATTCGCATTTTTATGAAATGACATAATTACCTGGCAGACCGTTAAATCTAATACTTAATCCATATTCATGTCGCTTTATTAGCTCTCATTCAATTAGAGCGTCCAAATTGCAGAGTAGGTGGGCAAAACATATAGAACTACAGTCACTAGGACGCCTAACTGTCGGGTTTACTACTATGGACAGAGTGACGCACGCTGTCTTTATTTTCAAGGAACATCAGGGACGAATCGGGACAAAGTAAAGGAAAAAAAGCCACACGTCAAACAAGTGACCAAATTTATCAAACCCTTCTAGGATATATTTACTTATCGTCATACGGGCCGAAATTGTGTTATTGAACGTTCCTGTCATAACAAAACTTCGAGTACCAGTTGAACGTAAACTAGAATAGTAACGATCTTTCTTCTTTATCACGTGCTCAATACCGAGTGTCGTGGTCTTCTGTTGAGTCTAAAACTTAGCGTACCATATGTTTCCATCCGTCCCGGTCCTATGTTGAATGCAGTGCTTCAAGAGGATCCTGTTGACTTCTTTATTGGATCCGCCCATCTCATAACATATATTTATTTTGCTCGCTTTCTTTCAACTGTCACCCGTGATCACCAGTTTCTTCAGACTTTCATTATTATTTCTTGCAACATTCCCAAAGTACGTTAGAATTATTTTTATGCCTGTTGTCGAAAGTCTTTCGGTGATCTCCAATTCTGAGGTGATAGAGACATTAGTGTGCCTTGACGATCGTGGGATACGAAGGATGTTATAAATAACAATTTAAAAATCCTTTAATTTTATAATCATAACAATGAACACAACAACTTAAAGGCATTCAAGCGACCATTTTTAATATGTGTATAAACATGAAGAAAAGGTTCGGATTAAAAGAAGGTGCAGTATTTAAGATGAAAAAAGGAGCATTGAGATGGTTTGGCTACGTTGAAAGGATGAATGAAGAAATGTATACAAAAATATGTACATGAATAGTATAAATAGTACGAGGAGTTTGAGTCGACCTAGAAAAACGTGCCATAACCAAATTAATCAAATTCATACTTCCTACATGTCGTTGACTTAGATTCTTTGACCTGTAGATCCTGGAAGATGGACATATTGTTGCGTTTTGTAAACAAGATGCCAAACATTTGAAACCAGCACCATAGGTCGACACATCTAGCATATCACTTTTCGTTTTTCTCTGCGTGCATGTTTTCACTGCAGATTACTATAGAAAAAACGAGAATTCTCACCAAAAAAAATTAGGTATCGAGAAGTTAAGATCGATTTTAAAATAAGTTTAACGGCCATACCTGACATTAAAATTGAGTAAACTCCACAACCTCAACGTAATTAAAATTTAATTCACGCGATCATCAAAAAAATCTTATCTAATGGTTAGTATTTTTTTTAATATTTAGAGAACGAATTAACGACTCATAAAAAAAATACTGAACCTGGCACTGTACAATACGAGTACAAACACCGATCCATAATCGGTATGCGCGCGCATGGTGACATGTTTATTTATCACAATCAATGTGTAAGGAGTCCAGGAAACGGAATTAATGGACGGGTGGGTCATTAGATGACATTGAAGATTAGTCTCTGGACAAAATCATACCGGTTATGATACTAGATGCATCTCGACAGACATGCTCTACTGTTTTTCATGCTTTTTACCTTTCCCTCAATTTAAACGTCTCCAACAATATATTTTTCATATTTTCTCGGCGTCCATTCATTTCAGAATTAAATATTAGATTAATCTTTATATAAAAGCTTTTGGGTTGGTTGGAAGAGATTGCCACATGGCAATAACTCGCCAATTAAAAAAAAAAGAAGAAAAAAAAAGAGTCATTAGACTGTTGAAATAAATAAATATAAGTTGAGTGTAATGATATGAAGGTAGTGGCAACGACCATTGGGTTATAGCTACTTCCCCATTTCTGCACATACGTAGAAAAACATATTTAATAAGAAAACCGCAGAAAACTTAGTAAGGGAAGATGAACTATTCAGTCTACAAAGGCCTAGAAAAAAAAAACATCGGAAAATATACAAAGAAACCTTTGTAGATCCTCCTATATGTGATAGTAACACATTTTCACGATCAATTAGAATTGTTAAAATTTTATGAAAACTGTAATTCGTGGTTGTGTGGCCGTGGTAAGTCGGTTATTTTATTGTTGCAGAAATAATAATAATAAATATACAACTTGTATAACATGTTTTGTTAAAAACACTTTCAGTGTATACATACAGTGCAACCTGGCGGGCTGTTTGCCATGTGGCAATATCTTCTAACCAACCAGAAAAACGTTAAAGTGGCCTTAAGTGAAAACCAGAATAGAATCCTTTTTAAAAAAACCTGGGTTCCAGGGGAATTTGAGCCCGCTACCTCCGGATTGGGAGACAGGCGTCTTACTAACTAGGCCACGACTTCAGTGTATCATATAAGCGTATAAACACCATTAAATAAATTCAGGTAATATATCTAAAAGTATGCATAAAACATTAAATAAATTCAGGTAATATATCTAAAAGTATGTATAAAACATTAAATAAATTCAGGTAATATATCTAAAAGTATGTATAAAACATTAAATAAATTCAGGTAATATATCTAAAAGTATGTATAAAACATTAAACAAATTCAGGTAATATATCTAAAAGTATGTATAAAACATTAAATAAATTCAGGTAATATATCTAAAAGTATGTATAAAACATTAAATAAATTCAGGTAATATATCTAAAAGTATGTATAAAACCCAAAATGGCAATAATTAATAACAGACAATTCAGTGACTACAGTAGAGGGTCGATTTTCCGAATACCGATCAACCGAAACATCGGTGAACCGAATGCGTTCCAGTCGGCAAATTCTGTTCAATTGCTGTCTTTAAAACATGTGCGAGATTTAGCGGTAAAAAAAACGAATCTCAGCTCTGAAGCAAAATACAATTTTGGTCTTCTTTTCCTTAACTATAGGCCTACTTTAATGTAATGATTTATGTAAAGTATGTAAGACGTGTTATACAAAATATTTACAGTTTTGTGTTTAACCTTTCCTTCCCTGTGTTGGGTATCTTCTACACGTTGCTTCTAATAACCATCAATATCTCTATAAATATAATAAATACAAGGTTAAGATTTTAGGTATTCCTCCATAATATATTTACGCATTGATTTAAAAAATAATATTAATAATAATCAGAATTTATCGACTACATCGAGGTGTTTTGTAAAGATCGAAAACAAATTCGCATTTAAACGCTGCGAGTGCCTCCCTCGTCTTGACGATAGGTGAATAGTATGCGGGAAGCGCGACACTATATTCGCATCTCACTCTTGCATACTCCACTGAATTGCGAGGAGCTGAATTGTCTCAACGTCGCATGCATAAGCGTAAGCGCCGGGGTATGCGACTGGCGTTCCGCGCCACTAGTAGCTTCTAGGCTTGCAAATAGGTTAGACGTACGCCCGTTCCGTGAGCGTTGCCAGATGTTTTTTAATGTTTTCAGCAAATAAATCTCAATTATTATAATTTTTAACTTCAATTATAATTAATTAAGGGGATTATCTATGAATGTTCTTATTTTTCCGATTTAAAATCGCTAATTTTTGATCGCGTACTCACTACCCAACACCGGAACACGCGTTTCATTTTTATCACCGTAAGGGAAGGGTTAATCGGTTATCCGAAAAATCAGTTATCTGAACATCCCCAGTCCCGAATTGTTTCGGATAATCGATGCTCTACTGTATTGATATCTGATATTTGGGCAGATGTGTAGATAATTACGAAATAATAACGCGGGGTGATAAACCGAGAGAGACCGGTTAAGATAACAATGAGGCAATAAAAAAACCGTTGTCACTAGTTAGATATATTTTCGACAGCAATATAATGTAACAGAAAAAAAAAATCAAAGCCATAACACTAAACTAGACCAGAAACAGGAATCTAGCCTATACGTCAGATTACTTAGCAAATATTAGACTATCGAACCAAAGGCGTCGATTTATATTCTGACTTTCTTGTCCAAGCGAAAATAATATTGAAAGCATCAATAAATCATTCGACTATCTTCATAAGCGAATCGTGTTCCTCGTTGATGAAGCACGACTCTGGAGCCACCAGACTTCCTATATGTGACAGTGAAATAATTTATGGTAAGCAGTCGCCATTAGAGGGAATCACGCGCGCAGTGCAGTACGTGAGCACTCCATCCACCCGATAATATATTGTTAAATTTTATTTATAATATTGTAATACCGACACCAGCGCAAAGGTAGGGCGGAAATTGATCAATTGCTGAACGGTGAATCAAGCCGAAGGATATCATTCGATGACTTGTTGGGATCATATTTCGGGCTAGTCTAGGAACAACAATCTCACTGAGTGCGTACCATAAATGGTTGCGATTTGATCTATGTCATCATTTGAGCTTGACTGTTAACATGGCAAAACAAAAAAAAAGAACTGGGATCCAAGACTCATAATTTTTGACAGTTGGCATCATGGCACGGTAGGATTAAGTCAAATATTACTCCGACGTCAATATGAAGGCACATCTTCGGGCTGATTGGTTACTCCAGTCTAGTGGCGCATTTTCTTCTTCTTAACGTTCCTCTTCACGTTGGAAGATGGCAATCATCATAACTACGAGTATTTTAACATTGTCTGCAACTGTTCTAAACAATGTCTCCGTGATAAAGTGGAATCATTCTTCAGTGCCTTCTTCTTTTCCTTGTATCTTCCCCTGCAACATGACTTGGATGATTTCATATTTGTTTCCTCTTATGAAATGCCCAAAGTATTCCAATTTTCTCTTTATGCAAGTGAGTATTTTTTAATTCGTCTTAGGACCTCTTCTTTGCGCACTTTATCAACACAGGAAATCTTAAATATTCTCCTGTAGCACAACATTTAAAATATGGAGCCAAACTTTTCCAAATAAAAAGTGGCGCCAGTTTTCTGCGCAAGTACTGGCAACTTCCTTGACTGTTTAAACTCCAGGCGTTAAGTCGCTTTCTCAGTATATTTACTATGCTGAAACTCATTTTCCTTCTCTCTTGACGTCGGACCCTAAGTATGTCGTCGTTATTAATCTTCTTACACTCAGGTGTGTCAACGCGGGACGACGAATCCCTTTTGGAAGTTACTATTTCGTCACTAAGTGAGGTCACGCTCATAATAAATAATGAAGAGTTAGATATTCTAGCGTATATCTGGCGGGCTTATTGCATATTTAAAATTCTTCTTCTTAAACTTTCTATAGACTCGAGAGTCTGTTACTGCAGGATTGCCCTCCTGTGATGCTGAGCTCCAGCTATCTCTCCATCGTTTCGGGAGGTCTTCCCTGGTGGACGCCGTCTATCTGGCACCCCATGCAGAGCTATGTATGGAATTCTTGTGGAATTCATTCTCTGTACATGTTGGTACCAGTATCGTCGACCTCACATACCTCTCGGATTGTGGTGTTGCTTACACGACCATGCAAAGTCTTCCCAGAAATAGCACGAAGAGTTCTCATTTCCGTTGTCCTTAGCATACTTTTTGTCCTGACAGTGTCTGCCCTCGCTTCGATGCCATATGTGAGGATAGGTCGCACACAGGTCTTATAAATGCGTATCTTGCTATCCGTTCTCATATCTTTATTCCTCCATATGACATCTATCAGGCAGCCCGCCACAACTGCAGCTTTATCTACCTGAGGCCTTCCTTATCTGGGGAGGTCATGAGAGCTGAACAGTTCACTGCCGAGATATCTGAACTGGGTTGCTTGTTCAATTGGCTCATCACGTACTGAAATTCTGCACTCTAGTGGGTCTTTGGAGAATGTCATACACTTAGATTTTGCTACGGAGATAATCATATTGTACTTTGAGCAGGATTTATCGAAATTTGTGAGCATTGTCTGTAAGTCATTTTTATTTTCAGTTATGAGTGTAGCGTCGTCAGCATAACAGATAATTCCCACCGCTTCCTTACCAAGAGTGTACCCCAACTTGAGAGATACAACCTCTGCAATGATATTATTCATTATGCAGTTAAAGAGAAATTAATTTAAATACAAGTAGAAAAAAATAACATCTATAAAGGTTGGACTAGACGAAATAAATTCGTTAAAGAATAAGGAAGGGAAACTAGATAATATTAGAATGAAAAGTGTCATTATTTCATCTAGATTACCAATGGGAATTAATTACAAGTCATCTAGACTAGATTACCATTGAGAATTACTGTATCGTCAGTAAACTAAATGTTATTTATAGGTATACCGTTGAAAAATATTGGAGGCGTTAAACCCGATGATTGGAAACAGTGAAAATATGTTCCCCATTTCTTGCAGGAAACCCGATGTTTTATGGCGAAACTAATTGGACTCGAAAATCAGGAGAAAAATTTATTGGGGCTTGACTTGATTAATTGCTAGGATTCGGGGAGGGACAAACGTTTTTGCGCCACCTTTGAAGACGAGAATTTATTTTCTCTGCGTTACAAGCCTGAGAGAAGAATCCATCTTAATTTTGACAATTTTCCTATGGACAGATACGCGCGGTGTAAGTAGGAGTTTTTTTATGGGCAATTTAAAATTATCATAGTTGATCTAGACAAATGGACATAAAAACTGATCGTTTATTCACGTACTGATTCGTACACGGCCGCTTATCATATACAGATGTCATCATCATCATCATCTTCAGCCTGTATCTATCCACTGCAGGACGTAGGCCTCTCCAAGTTGTCTCCACAAAA
Organism: Odontocerum albicorne; assembly: GCA_949825065.1. Classification (NCBI taxonomy): domain Eukaryota; kingdom Metazoa; phylum Arthropoda; class Insecta; order Trichoptera; family Odontoceridae; genus Odontocerum; species Odontocerum albicorne. The sequence goes on along the minus strand of OX463852.1, from coordinate 35,037,127 downwards.
TCCTGTCCTTTACACATTGCTGCCACATAATGCCTGCATGCTTACGTATTTCGTCCACCCAGCGCGACTTAGGTCTTCTTACAGGCCTTTTTATACCTATTGGGTGCCACTGGATTACTTCATACGTCCAACGATGATCTGTTGCTCGGGCGATATGTCCAGCCCACTTCCACTTGAGTATTTTTGCAACCTCTATAACATCTTCAACCTTTGTTTGGGCTCGTATCCACTCATTACGTTTTCGGTCTCTTCTGGTATAACCTAGCATGCACCTTTCCATGCTGCGTTGTGTTGTTTGGAGTTTTTGTATCATTCGTACCGATAAAGTCCAAGTCTCGCATCCATATGTTAGTACTGGCAAGATGCATTGGTTAAATATCTTCCGTTTGAGGCAGATTGGGAGCTTGCTCTTGAAGATGTAGTTTAGTCGTCCAAAGGAACTCCAAGCTAGTTTTGATCTTCTATTTACTTCATTTAAAGTACAGTCTTCAAATGTAATACTTTGTCCTAAGTAGATATATTGTTGGACTTGTTCCAGCTGTGTACCGTCCACCTGGATAGTTGTGGCATCAGCAAAGCGGTTTAACATATATTTTGTTTTATCAATATTCATTTTTAAGACTGCTAATTTGCTTGCCTCCGCTAATATACAGATGTATTTACATAGATATACAATTAACATACAAACCATTACGCCATTTACTTATTGGGGTAGGCAAAGAGGACAAAGGGCTAGATCTTCCTATCTCGCATCCTACTCCTACGATTTATCTGACTGTTTACGTTTGATTCTTTCAGAAAATCATTCGCTTGATCCAAACATACTTTCTTTGATCTTCCTCTACCACGCATTCCAGTAATACTAATAATATATATTTTTTGTTAGCATTTGTTCATTCATTCGTTTTACATTCCCAAATCATCTCAGTGTAATTTTCTTCATCTCACTCAAAACATTATCTTTCGTTCACATTCATTCCTAATCACTTCATTCTGTACTCTATCATACACTGTCACCCTATGTATTATTCTCAGTGCATATATTTCTACAGCATTTATTCGGCTCCTTTCAGTCTTTTTCTACGTCCACGTTTCATTCCCATCAAAGTTGGTATTAAAATAATGATATTATAGACCATAGGTTCCCAAAGTGGGCCCATCGGCTCCCCTGGAGGTACTGGAAGGTACTGAAAGGGCCATGCTGCCCTGGGGGAAGTATACCTTTTATTTCAATAAATACCTTTATAATTTCTTTTCCAAATTGTTTTTTTTTCCAAAATAGGTTTTTGAAATTAAAAAATTACTCTCATAGTTAGTTGCATAAATTTTTTGCTGAAATTTTATTGCGAATAACAAACTGCAAAACAATAACGAATTGGTGGCAGTACGTCAGGTTCATCCTTCTCATTAGGATTATTTAATAAATACTTCAACAATTTAAGTATCAGCGTATCTTATTTATAACACTATAGATATGTACATAAAAACATTAACAAATGGGTAGCAGTACATCAGGTTCATCCTTCTCATTAGGATTATTTAATAAATACTTCAACAATTTAAGTATCAGCGTATCTTATTTATAACACTATAGATATGTACATAAAAACATTAACAAATGGGTAGCAGTACATCAGGTTCATCCTTCTCATTAGGATTATTTAATAAATACTTCAACAATTTAAGTATCAGCGTATCTTATTTATAACACTATAGATATGTACATAAAAACATTAACAAATCGGTAGCAGTACGTCACGTTCATCCTTCTCATTAGGATTATTTAATAAATACTTCAATAATTTAAGTATCAGCGTATCTTATTTATAACACTATAGATATGTACATTAAAAAATGTTCACTACATTTTTCTATTTTATTCAATTTAAAAAAGTTAAATTTCCAGGGGGCCTTGTGTATTTTTTTGCTGAAAAATATGTAGTGGGTCAAATAAATTTGGGAACCTATGATATAGAGTCTATGATATGTGGTTTCACAGCAGGCAAAGGCACAACTGACCAGATCCACGGCCTACGGCAAATACTAGAAAAGTGCCAAGAATACAATATTGACACCTTCCACTTGTTTATTGACTTCAAAGCGGCCTATGACAGCATAAATAGAAAAGAACTGTATAAAGCAATGTCCGAATTGAATATACCAAATAAGCTGATACGACTTGTAAGAGCAACAATGAGCCCAACCATAACCAAAGTAAGAATCGACAAAGACCTCTAAAAACCATTCCAGACATATAATGGCCTACGACAGGGAGATGCCTTGGCATGTCTCCTATTTAACGTGGCTCTAGAAAAAGTGATAAGGGACTCAAAAATAGATACCAGAGGCACTATATTCTACAAGTCAGTTCAGCTACTCGCCTATGCAGATGACATAGATATTGTGGGACGGTCACTTGAAGCTACCCGTGAAGCGTTTGTAGCATTGGAGGAAAAAGCAAAAATAATGGGACTTGTCATAAATGAAGATAAAACAAAATTGATGATTGCTTCTAATACCACATATCCATACCCCCAGGTTTTCTCAGCTGCAAATTACAACTTTGAAATAGTTAATTCATTTACATACTTAGGCTCAACAGTTACCAGTGATAATAACGCCCGAGAAGAAATTGACAGAAGGATAAAATGGCAGCAAACCGATGTTACTCCAAAAACAGTTAAGATCCAAATTACTGCGAAGAACCACAAAAACACTATTGTACAAGACCCTGATCAAACCAGTCCTCACATATGCCTCTGAAACCTGGGTGATGACAAAACACACTGAAGGGTCCATCGCAGCATTTGAAAGAAGGGTTCTTAGGACAATATACGGCCCAGTGAGAGACCACAATGGTTGGCGTCGTCGATATAACCGAGAGCTATATGATATCTATAAAGAGCCCGATGTGATCAGATCCGTCAGAGTAGGGCGCTTGAGATGGGCTGGTCACATAAGCAGAATGGACGACGACAACCCTACAAAACGCCTCACGCTCTCAGTAACACAGGGACGTAGAAGACCAGGAAGGCCCAAAATGCGATGGATGGACAGTGTCAACACGGATGCATCGGTGTTGCCAGTGAGAAATTGGAGAATAAGGGCATCAAACAGACAAGAATGGAGGAAGCTCCTGGATTCAGCCAAGGCCCACCCAGGGCTGTCGAGCTTAGGATAATAATAATGATATAGAGTCTATATATATAGACTATCTAACACCTTAGCAGATTTTTAAAATGTCAGATTCGAATATATACTCGTATATTTTAATGCCCCATTAACATTTTTTATCCTTTCCTAACTCTTCTATCATAAAAAAAAACTGTTCAAATAGCAGAATTCTTCAACTTGCTCCAATTTTTCATTGTTCACGCATATATCCCATTTATTTTTCCTTTCACACTTTTTTACCTCCGTGACTATGGATTTCACAAGATTCATTCTCAGATCTTTATCTTCGCTTCTCTCATTCAATGTACTAATCGAACTTTGTGATTCATCTTCATCATCCGCTAAAATTACCGTGTCATCAGCATTCAGAAATCTGCATACATTCCCATTCGACATTTGTATACCACCCATTGACATCTGTAGTAATATTAAATATATGATACGCATAATGCAACCTTACTTTACCCCTTTTGAAATATTAAACTACTTCACTCTGACCTGTTTAACCATAAATGTTGACATCTATCGATATACAATTCAAGATCTGTTAATAATCCAGACGTATCGAACATACACTTTTTGCAACTAAAATAAAAATATTTTGTAACTAAAATATTCATGAATATGAATTAGTTCACGGCAAAATAAATTCTCCGAATGAATATAAAATGGGAGTGTGTATTCGTGTAGTCCAGCTCATGTTGAAAACGTTTTATATATTACGGCAGTGCTGGTGAATGTCTAGCGTGTATGCGGAAAACTAAGAGGATTTTCCGGGTGAATATTCCATGAAGTACCCTAATAGGCAACCATTAGTTTATAAAGCTTTTTGAAGTTGTAACCGTGTTTCGAATGTGTTGCAGAGTTCATCCTCAGGGCGATGTCAAATAACATTACCGAATATAGTAAATACACTCTCCCTCCAAGTGGTGATTATCTTATTCGGTGTCTCGGTTCAATGGTAGGACGCCATACTCCTTCATCGGATAATTTCTGACTATTGTGTGATTTGGTTCTTTTGTGGAAACGGGAAAGGATAGGTTTTTGATTATTTTGATGAATGATTATGAGATATAATAATAAACGTTCAATACTTATATAAACGTGATGATATATAAATAATATTACATACAAATATACATAGATTTGTGGATTTGCGTTGTCACACATGGTAATATATTAAATGGGTGTGAGTGAAAAATAATGAAGGCAAGATGATGGTGAATAAAATATAAAATGCTGTCTATATAAAGGTATATGGGGAGACGTATGTGACTTTTTATAAAAATATTAATACATATACGAGTATATGATAAATATTGGAGATACGCGATTGTCTATGGAGGAAGACTGTCTGCCGATGGAGGTGTCGGTGTCAGAGTGGAGTACGGGGGAGCGTTCAGAGTGATAATCGGGGGGTCGTTTACGGTTAGGGGGCGTTCGGGGGGATGTTTTTCGGAATTTATTTCGGACGTGGGTGCCTATATTTGATGTTCGCGTTGTAGTTTCCTAGAGCTTTTATGACGGGGTTGGGATGTCTGGATAGAAGTAAACACGCAAGAAGCACACATTAATCCACGTACAATCACGACCGCAACGTCAATACGTATTTGGCTCGCTCAGCCATCCAGAGTATGAAGGCTGCAACGAGGGATAGTATATCATTATCATTACTACTTTTCCCCAGAATTCTGTCAACTGAACAGCACTGAAAGTTCCGCAAATCAAGTCTTCTTCGGCCCAAGACACCGGACTTTTCGGGCACATCAGCAAATGTCGCATGAATTGTTCCTCACAGCAGATACAGAGTCGATCCATCAAGCAACATTTTCCATTTTAATATTTTGTCCTTGGTTTTATAAATTTCTCTTTAAAGTCTGTTAAGAGATATCCAGGTTTTCCAGTCCAGTTCAAAGTCAGGTACTAATGTACCAACATGCAAACTCCTTAATATCCTGTCTTAATGACCTTTTAGTTGCTCGTGACCTTCAGTCCAACACAATATCATCACTGAACAATGTTTGATTGGTTAATAAATATGATATAACGATTTATCATTACAACAAAATCAAAGTTTGTCTATCTATAGCAACACATGTAATGGAGACGCCCCTTCTGACGTCACTGGGGGCGAGACACCGCGACGCCCTTGCCCTCCCTATGCTAGGGGCTCGGCGGAAATTTGCAAGCGGTGTATAGCACTCGATCTAGATAGCCACTGTTTGTTCCCCCTATCTCCCTACTCCCTTCTAATGCTCAGTTACAGGCCAGTGCGGAAATGTTTATTATAAGCCGCGATTACAGCGGCATGCTCGATTAGTCGGTCAGAGTGCTAAAAAATAATGAAAATATCAAACGCCATTTTAATAAAATTCATGGAAACAAAATGAATATTTCGTTATACTAAATATGGGAGAAAAATAAAAAAAAGTGTTAAAATGTGGAATAAAATAATGTAACCAATCATATTTTTTCTCAGCAGCATTAAGAGTTCAATTTTCAATACCACATAATTATTGAAAAATAATTTCTGGGACATAACTGCTCAAGGATGCAAAAGTCAGAAACTTTTACAACCTGCCCATTCTTCCGAAAGCAAAACTTTCATACCAGATAGCATAAATCTATATTCATTACCCTCTTCTTCTGAAATGCATTTTTTCTGCACGTATATTTCCCAATTCTAAAGGTTAGAAAAATGCTGTACATTTTAGACTTAAAATTTACCTTGAAAGTGTTCTAGCTCGCATATGCTGTGGAATTATCAAATAAAACATGTTTTTTTTTTTTATTTAAAATTCATTCAATTTTGTAAAATATTGTTTGTCATCCAAACCTGTTGGTTTGATTACCCGTGGTGGCATTTTCAACCGAAAAAAATGGTTATACTGTTTTTTTTATTTTATGAAAAAGGGATTAGTTAAACATATTATTTTACGTACGTTCGTTCGATTAAACAAAAAAAATCGTTATCCTGAAAATATCGTTACTTTCTTATTCGTTATAACAAGATTTGGTATGTATATCGTAGGGCAAAGCTCTTTTATCATTGTACCAAAATATATCTCGCTAGTTTAAAAAAAATCTTTGGAGTTGCCTTATCGAATTGGCTTAAATGACATCGGACGTTTTGAGAGCGTTACAGCCTTTATTCTCAGGGTGATGTCGAAAACATTTTGTCGAGTGGGCCTATAAGGAACGTGTAGCATGACAAGCTGAGTTAGTTCCGGACTATTGAAACAAGAGCTGACAATTTTAAATATTGTTATGAGGTCAAACATCTGACAAGAAACTCATTTTCAATAACAGATCATAGTCCAACTCATTTTCAACAACAGATAGTCCAACTCATTTTCAACAACAGATCATAGTCTAACTCATTTATTGGAATAATTAAAAATACTACATACATATATATGAAATATATATCTAGTATTTTTCATGTAAAGGGCTGTTTTTTTAATATTAGTACATTTTAGATAAAGTATTTGAAAAATGTAATTTTAACTATTCCAATAACAACGTCTATATCGTGATTCTATCTATGGTGATAAATATTTCAATGGACAGAAATTCTTTGAATATTGTGACCTGAATGGTCTGAGCCGACAAGAATTGACCCATTTCAAAGACCAGGGTTAGTTCTAGGTAAAAAATGCCAAATAATGCGGTTTTAACTAATAAAAAAAAACTATATATTTAAAAGCAAACTTTTCTCGGCGGCTGTAGTCTAACGGTTAGCATTCAAATAACAGGTAAAATCCTGGCGGATTCACTTTCAAACTTCTACTCTAAAGCTTTAACTCTAAAGCGTTTTACTCTAAAGCTTTATTGACTGTACTTGGTAATCGAGGATCTTCGCGCCATTCCAACATCATTTTAGTTGGCTGTGCCGTGGCGTTTGTGAGTCAGCCGTTACACACCAATTAATCGGTCACAGAGCAGTACTGGATCCGATGGCACACCGTTACGTTTTTTTTTAAGAATATATATGACCGAAGTCATAGGTATCCTTATACCCCCAAATACTAAGTCATTGGAGGAGAGTTGCACGGCGCGGAGTTCAAACCGGCAACCTTCCGCACGCAAATCCAGTGCGTTACCGCGTGGATATGCACCTCATACTTCAATGAAGTTTCTTATTAGTGTAATTTGTTTAATCAAACACTGTTTTTTCCACTTTTTATAACGATATTCCTACCAGTTGCAAGGTTTTCACCTCATCATCAGGGGAGCACAAACAAGACTCGTCCTATTGGTCACAGTGATGTTGAGTATTTTTAAGAATTATTTGGCAAAATGAGGTTATCAAATGGTTTACGCAATTTGAAATAAAATCTTGAAAAGTTATGGGTGCGTATTATGTATGAATCAACATTTTACCATAAATTTTCGGGTTAAATCAAGCATATGCGTCACACAAGGGTGCACATTATATTTGAGGATTTATAACTAATAAAATATTCATTTACTTATGATAAACCACTAACCTTTTTTTCGTATACCTTTCAATTTATGTAAATTAGGTGTTTCAGACATATTTAAGAGCGTGGTCTAGAGACACTATTGTCTTCGGCCCCAGTAAGCAGCCCTTCGCATTAAGAACATCTGTAGTAGTCGCGATACTCGCGGTTCGTAATTGAACGTGTTGGCAACACTACCGCTCAACGCGTGCTAGTATTGTTACTCAACGAACTTTTTACCAGACTGTAAACCTTTTTATATTTTTGGGTACCATTAGGAATCAAATCCGAAACCCGAGGGTGGAAGTTAATAATGTTACCACTAGACTACGAAGGTCGTCACTTATAATAATAATAAAATGCCAATTTATACAGTGCCGTTAAGAGAGTAAACGCTACTCAAGGACGCTCTAACTAAGGATTTGAACAAACTCATTAATTTTAATAAGATCTCTCAAAAAGGATTGTCTTCGAGTGGTTCCTAAAGCTTCATACGCCACACATCTCTGCCACTAGGGGGACCAGCAACGGCAAAAGCTCTATCAATGGATTGATTTGGAACGACCCATTTATTAGGTGAAAAAGAAATTGACCTCCAAGTTCTACTGCTTTCCGAAGAAATATCCCTCAGACACAGATACGAAAGATACAATGAAGATATCCTATTTAGGGACTTAAATATAAAATGGCAAAGTTTGAAAACAATCCTTATTTTTTTTTTTTTTCTACTAACAATAAAAAATCAGCTTATTAGGTTACCATTAACCTACACCCGACCCTGTCCAGTAATTGTAGAGCATGACGCCAGATAGTCTCCCCCACATGAGCTCATAACTAATCCACGGCAATCCGTCCTCCAGCCTTCTGGAGTAAAAATATAGAAGAAATGCAAACGAGGGACACGTAGTGATGGTGTACGATATTTTAATATGGAAAAATGTACCAAGGAGACATACCACTAGATCTTCAACTTTTCACAATTTTTAGATATCAAGTTAAAAAAATTATGATAATTCTTGAAAAATCATTAACGATAAAAAAAAAGCTGTTGCAGTAAGATAAATTATACGAACTTCAAAGCCCGCTAGACATGATGCTATATTCCATACAATTAAAATGTTGACAGTTTCAATTTCATCGGTAGATTGTATAAGAAATTGTAGTCAACAACCTCCGTGGTCTAGTTGGTAAGACGTCTTCTGGTCCAGAGGCTGCGGATTTGATTCCTGCTGGAACCCAGTTTAAAAAAACAGGCTTTCACTTAAAGTCTCATAAACATTTTTTTGAGACTTTAAGTGAAAGAAAAATGATTGGAAGAAGTTGTCATATAAGTAGGCAGTAATCCCACAGGGTTGTGCTGTGAACAAGGTAAGTATTATACATGATTCGCTCGGGCGTTGCAATAGCTGACAGACGTGATTTGTTTAATAATAGTGGGTTCGAATTCCAAGTAAGAGCACCTTTGAGAGTTTGCTCTATAAATGGCGCTATATAAAATTGTCTATTTTGAGGTCGACATTGACATGTTTTTTTCAATTATGTCAAAACAGGGAAAATGTGTATTAATTCCTTTTCACAAACAATAAATCTAAATAAAGAATATTCAAGTTGAATAAACGTGATAAACTTTGTGCTCTAGTTGGTAATACACCTGTCTGCCTGGGGTTACAGGTTCGATTTCTGTTGAGACCAATTTAAAAAAAGGGTTTGAGTTTAATTTTCATTTAAGGCATGTTTAACATATCTCTGTTTGGTTAAAATAAATTGCCACGTAGCAATACGTTTGCCAGGTTGTACTATATACATTTAAACTGTGATACAAACAATTCGATGATGGATCTATTTAAGGAAAATTGATTTGTATGATCGGAATCCGGTTCGTGTTGATAAAAAATATATATACGGCAGCGACCTTATCTAACGATAATCACACCGGTACAGTAGACTAGATCAAACGGTTAGTTAAGCGACAACCTAACGTAATTTATTATGAAAACAGCCGATAATTCATTGTAGAATTATTTAAGGATGACTGATTTGGATGATCAGTATTCAGTTCAGTTCAATAAAAAAACATAGACACGGCAGCGACCTTTCCTAATGATAATCACGCCGGTACAGTAGACTAAATCAAACGGTTAGTTAAGCGACAACCTAACGTAATTTATTATGAAAACAGACGATAATTTGATATCAGAATTATTTAAGGATGACTGATTTGGATGATCAGTATTCAGTTCAGTTTAATAAAAAATATATAGACACAGTAACGACCTTTCCTAATGATAATCACACCGGTACAGTAGATCAGAGCAAACGGTTAGTTAAACGGCAACTCAACGTAATTTATTATGAAAATAGACGATTATTCGATAGCAGAATTATTTAAGGATGACTGATTTGGATGATCAGTATTCAGTTCAGTTTAATAAAAAAAATATACACACAGCAACGACCTTTCCTAATAATAATCACACCGATACAACTGACCAGATCAAACGGTTACTTAAGCGACAACCCAATGTAATTTATTATGAACAGTCGATAATTAAATAGAAGAATTATTTAAGCATGACTGATTTGGATGATCAGTATTCAGTTCAGTTTAATAAAAAAACATAGACACGATAGCGATCTTTCCAAATGATAATCACGCCGGTACAATTGACCAGATCAAACGGTTAGTTAAGCGACAACCCAATGTAATGTATTATGAACAGTCGATAATTAAATAGCAGAATTATTTAAGGATGACTGATTTGAATGATCAGTATTCAGTTCAGTTTAATAAAAAAACATAGACACGATAGCGATCTTTCCAAATGATAATCACGCCGGTACAGTAGATCAGAGCAAACGGTTAGTTAAGCGGCAACCCAACGTAATTTATTATGAAAACAGACGATAATTCGATAGCAGAATTATTTAAGGATGACTGATTTGGATGATCAGTATTCAGTTCAGTTTAATAAAAAAAACATAGACACGGCAGCGACCTTTCCTAATGATAATCACGCCGGTACAGTAGACCAAATCAAACGGTTAGTTAAGCGACAACCTTACGTAATTTATTATGAAAACAGACGATAATTCGATAGCAGAATTATTTAAAGATGACTGATTTGAAAGATCAATATAAGATCAGATTATAATTCGGAATAGTTTAATAAAAAAATACGGCAGCGACCTTCCCTAATGAGAATCACTTCGGTACAGTAGACCAGATCAAACGGTTAGTTAAGCGGTAACCCGACGTAATTTATAATGAAAACAGACGCCCAGCCAGTTCCAACTCGGAGAGAATCAGGTTTCACTCTGTGTACTACCGCTGCTGCAGAGATCAGAGTCTGGGAAATGTCATCTCATTACAAGAAGAGAAACAAAAACACTACAATTGATAAACGAGAACGCTGGGCAAATTAGATAAACTGAGATTTCAAAACGAGTTTTTTTTACGCTCGAGACATACTATAGTTTTACATGTAACCATGAAACGGTTCATTTATTTTATTTTATTTTATTATTACAGTTTTGTTGTGATAATCTTTTCCAACTAAAAAGATGTTCAAGATACCCCAAGTAAAGGGACTTTTAAATTGAGCGGTTTTTTTAATAATTTTTTGTTAAATTCTTGAATAAAACACACAATTTGCCTTAATTTCAAAAAAACTTTTTAATGGTAATTGAAGTATAATGTATGACATTTAAACACAAAAAAACAATATCAGCCAAATATCCACCTTGCGCACCTTCACAGATGTCCACTCTTTTGTCAAAATTTTCGATGACATTTTGGCATAATTGCGGTTCTAACTCACCAATAACGCGAATAATTTGGTACTTCAGCTCAGGAATTGATCGGGGGGCATTCTTATAGACCTGGCTTTTCACGTAACCCCAGAGAAAATAGTCCAACGGTGTCAGATCACATGATCTTGGTGGCCAATTAACATCACCGTTTCCGGAGAAATACATAAAATTATTCAACAATTTGAACGCGCTGTTGTATTGTATACGACTCTATTTTTATAAATATCACACATTACATTCCTCAAATGTCACAAGACCCAAGCAAGTTCGCAATGCCATCTGTGTTTTATCCAAGAATTTAAAAAAAACACTCAATTTGAAAGACCCTTTACCACTGAAAATTTAACTGTTAACGAATTTTTTGGTTTCTGACAAATAGTATATTTTATAATGAAGTGTTTAAATGAATAAACAAGTGAAAAGCGAATTAGAAACATTTTTTTAATAAAATTGGGTTACCAACGGGAATCGAACCCGTAACCCTTGTTTCAGAAGATAAGACATCTTATCAACTAGCCACGGAGGTCGTCTATTTATATAGTTTATCAATAGAGTGTGGAGAGAATGACTGACGAAAGAATTACAAGTATAAAAATCAGAAGTGCAAGGTGTGCGTGGAAGTGGTAGACCGAGGATAACGTGGCTGCACCAAATGGACCAGATTTTGAAAGACGGTAATGTGAAAATAATTAATAGTAGAAGATTATGCATGACGAAATGTATGAATGTGAAGGAGACGAGTATTGTATACTGGGATAGACAAGTTTTGAGATCTGTTCTCTCTGCCTATTCCGCAAGAGACACGACGTGATGATATTTATCAATACTAGTAGATCTAAGAGACACCTTGAAAAATACAAGTGCCAGTTGAGAGAGTTATATTTAAAAGCTTTTCAATCAACAGAAAAACTGAAACAACAAAATTCAGTCTAGATAGTAAAAAAGTTATTTTGACAATAGTTTTTGAGTTTAAGAGTAGATCAGTCATGTTGGGTGCAAATCGAAATGCAACAAAATAATTAAAATGATGTCAGTCAACTGTAGTTAATATATTTTTCTTCATGAACTGTTTTTTTAACCTTTCACTTCCTTTGCTAAGAAAAATCCGCGCGTTCCGGTGCTGTGTATTCAATACACATGTAAAAATGAGCGATTTAAAATCGGAAAAATAAGAATATTCATAGCCAACCGCTTAAATTACGAGTAATTAAATTTAAAGTCAAAAGTGATAATAATTGAAATTTAATTGCTGAAAACATAAAAAAAAACATTGGCCGACGTTCACAAAACGGGTGAAGAGACCACCTCAAACGGATGGCCGATAGCTACTGAAGCGAGAGAAGCGAGCGAACTGAGATTCTATTTCTTGCGTTCCCATATACCGAAGTAGAGTGAGAGTGAGACGTGAATAGCGTCGCTTCTCACCCATAGCGGTTTTTTTAGAATGAATATACCTACGTCACACACTGGCACACGTTTGATTGTATTGGTGAATTTATTCCCGATTTTTATAAAATATATCTGTGTAGCCGATAAGTACTAATTATTATTAATATTATTTTTTCATTCAATACGTAAATGTATTACGGAGAAATACCTAAAATATAAACCCAGTATTTATTATATTTATTTAGATATTAAAGTTTTTAGAAGAAATGTATACTAGTTACACATCACAGGGAAGGAAGGGTTTTAATAATATTAATCAGTTCAGTTTGATCAAAAATTATCACACATTTTTTTAGATTGCAAATAATATGAATCACGTTAGCGTTGCGATATTTATCTTTCTTGTAACATTTTGTACATATGGTATATACGACTATTTACGTACACTCTGAATATTAATTGTATATATTTTTTTTTAATACTTAGTTGTAAGATTTGTTATCTAGTTATAAGTTATAGTAAGTGTTGACTATTTCTAAGATATTAAATACTAAGATTTTTTTAAGAGAACAGGCAATCCACCCAAACTAGGATGATTTTGTGCCACAAGATTATTAAAAATAAAAATGACACGTAAGAAATTAAAATGAAGTTAGTTCATAGCTATAATATATAAATTACATTAGTTATTAAGATATAAATTTGTACAAAAGTATGTTAGATCCTTGGGTAAATGTTTGTGTTATAGTATATTAAATAAAAAAGAGTAATTAGATATTTTTCAACTTGAAATTCAGCGATAAAAAATATCTGTGGTATTTGGTTAATTTTGAATTGATACTCGTACATACATTGGTTTATAATAAGAATAATAATAAAAGGAAAAGATATACATATACAGCGCCGTTGAGAGAGCAAACTCTCTTCAAGGGCGCTCCAAAAAGGTTAAATCGCGAGTCTAACTTTGCAGCAATTATTTAATTTTTAATTTCTTTGTGAATTTTTTTACTTATCAAAAATTGACCAATGACCAACTGATACGTAGGAAATAAATAAAAAAATAGATACAAAAAATGGAGCTTAAATCCAAGCACCCAGTTCTTGAGTAAATTTAACTTAAAAACGAGTTAAATGTGAATCTCACGAGTGCCTCAGCAAATATAGACTTGAATAAAAACCGGAGAAACAAAAATTCGGAGAAGCGTGTTTACTCAGGTTTTGTTTATACTAAAAACCTGACGAGATATTTGAGAAAGCGCTGTTTGAATACAGTTAGTGAGCAAAAAATAAAGTCGTCGCTTCGGTGTATTGGTTTAACCAGTTAAATATTTATAAGATAATTAACTGTGGATATTTTTGTAAGCCTGTGTAACATATTAATCTAGTAACTTGTATATACTCCTATACTTTGAAGGAATAACACACCAAGTCAATTTTTAACGAAATTTAGGCATGAAATGCGCCCCAAAATTTAAGGGTCCGAATCTGGTAAAAGTGTTCGTTAGGTACGAGTAACAAAAGTCGTACGAGTCGAGTATGTGTACGAGGTTGTTGTCTCTTCACGTGAGGTATTATCAACAAGTCAAGTGTTGCAAATACGTCAGGTAACAATAGTCGTACGAGCCGAGTATGTGTACAAGATTGTTGTCTCTTCACGTGAGGTGTTACCAACAAGTCAAGTGTTAAAAAAACGTCAGGTAGCAATAGTCGTACGAGCCGAGTATGTGTACGAGTGTTGTAGTCTCTTCACGTGAGGTGTTACCAACAAGTAAAGTATTACAAATACGTCAGGTAACAATAGTCGTACGAGCCAAGTATGTGTATAAGTGTTGTAGTCTCATCACGGAGGTGTTACGAACAAGTCAAGTGTTACAAATACGTCAGGTAACAATAGTCGTACGAGCCGAGTATGTGTACGAGGTTGTTATCTCTTCACGTGAGGTGTTACCAACAAATCAAGTGTTACAAATACGTCAGGTAACAATAGTCGTACGAGCCGAGTATGTGTACAAGTGTTGTAGTCTCATCACGTGAGGTGTTACCAAGAAGTACAATGTGAGGTGTTACCAACACGTCAGATTATAATAGTCGTACGAGCCGAGTATGTGTACGAGTGTTGTAATCTCATTAACAACACGTACAATGTGAGGTGTTACCAACACGTAAAGTGTTATCAACACGTAAAGTTTTACCAACACGTCAGGTAACAATAGTTGTACGAGCCGAGTATATGTACAAGTATTGTTCTCTAGGTAGTGTTACCAACATGTACAATGACGAACTGCGAGTGCGTGCTTAAACCTGATTGGTTTGTTAAAATTTTCTTCACCATGGGATTTAAAAAGATTATCTATAGCACCAAGTGGGCTCTTATGGTAAGGCTTTTCCTGGTCTCATGGAGTGGAATGGTCTGCCTCTAAGTGTTAAGAGATTTGAGTGGAGTATATAGCTTAAAGAAGAACGACTGAAAGACAATATTTTTTGGAAGGTTTTATCAAAATTTATGATTATATTTGAACAATATACACTGTACTTAACTAAACTGTAAAACTAATAATAAAGAAAATGGCTATTTTTGCAAAACAGTTTGACAAATTGCAGTGAAAAAAATATAAATCTTATACTATATTGTATTACACTTTCGTTGTATACAGTACATCCTGGCGGGTTTGTTGCCATGTGGCAATCTCTTCCAATCAATCAGAAATATGTTATAGAGGTCTTAAGTGAAAAACAGATTGGACTTTTTTTAAATCTTGATTTAATCTGTATTAGAGCCCGCAAACTCCGGGTTGGGAGACAGGCGTCTTACCAACAAGGCCACGGAGCAAATATTAATGGTACGAATACATATGTTATATTAGAGTTCGATTTAATCACCAACGGGAATCCAATTATATTTCACTTTAAAATATTATCACATTTGAATTATTTTTGTATTATAACATTATGTAGATACATAAAATTAATTTTAAATAATTGGTTAGGTCTTATTATTTAAAAATAACTCTCTTTAAACGATATCACTCTGTATCGGAATATAAATGAAAAATATCTATTTTAAGTTAACAGTAAATAAAACCTTTATTAGTTAGCGTTTATAGTTAAGTTAAAGTTATTCAACTCTCTCAGTCGATGTTACTTTTAAGCAATAAAGAGAGATGACCAAGGGCCAAGTGAAGCGGTCGCTCGAAGAACCGGTTATGGGAGACTGGCAGGAGATGGGATACAGGATAGAGGCGACAGAGCTGGGAAGCTGTAGAGATAGCATCGGAGATAGGAGGCTGAGAAGAGAGTGTTGGTACCTACAACTCTCAAGAGGGTCAGGATAATGGATATTATGCTATATGATACAATGGGAGGGTCTGAGATATTAATAAATAGAAAACAGGTAATTATGGGATACTATAGACTGGCAGACAGGTGTAAAACTTTATTTTAGAAAGTTTTACGTATAGTTCTGGTGTAATAGGGATACTCGTATGTCGATTTCGTTTAAAAAAATTGACAGAAACACTGGAAATTCACGTTGAAAACTATTATAAGTAATTTAAAACTCTCCTTTTTTTCACTTAGAAGTACAGTAAAATCTCGATCGATCGATCGTTACTTGAATTATCTTTTGTTATTTTATTCGATCGATACTTGAAAATTTTTAAAAGAAAATTCTTAGCAAAATAATGCTTGGTTTAAATTGAAATAACGGCACTAGTCAACAAGAAGATGCACAACACCCTCCCCGAAGAGGGTAGTAGGGGGGGTCGTAGTGTTGTAAGAAACAGCATCTTTCAGTTGAAGATGTTGATAAATACGATACGCCACCAGTACCTTCGATTTTGGAAGCATCCATGGCCATCGAGATTGATGTTTTTTATTCACATGCAACAACTAAAGTTGAAAAGAATACCATTTGGCAACAATATTTTTTTTATGTAAATAAAACCGCTTAAAGATAATTTTGATTGTGACAAAAGTTATGCCATTTTTATTTTTGTTTACGGTGCAACTTTATCATTTTAGTTTTATTTATACACATTAATGTACACGTGAAAATGTTTTTTTAGGATTAGGATTGCACATTACGGGATGTTTTTTTTAAGTACATCTGCATCTACCATTTTTCCACATTTATTGTTTAACTGTTGTATCGTTATTGTAGGTACTTCAACAAGTACCTACAATAACGATACACAGAGGTTTTACTGTATATTGAAATTATTATCCATCCGGTTACGATATTACGTACTTTCTCATTCAACTCCTATGATTTAATCTGACTTTTTACGTTTCTTTCTTTCAAATAATTATTAACTTGACCCAACCATACCTTCCTTCACCACGCCTCCCACTCACTCACATTTGCACTCTGTATTTGATTTAAAGTAACTAAACAAAAAGCTCTCAACAAAGAAGGAAACGAATCGACTGAAAATACCAAAGTGATCTTCCTTTCTCCTGCTACCGGCATAGCTGGAATTCTTGACTGAAATAGGATAGTTTTTGAAGACGCTGCAGAAAGTCAATCCTCTTCACTCGCGCTGCAGTGCCGCTATGCTGTGCTATGAATAGCTGTCCACAAATAGCATCCTGTTCTGTTTATACCAGGCTATTTCCAATATTAACCGCTAAGTAGACATTAAACTTGATGTGGTGACCTTAGGGGCACTTTTCTTTGCCGTGTTTTTCTTTCTCTTTTACACGTCTTCTGCTTAACAGTTGTTCTTGAAAGTTTTAATTTATTATTTTCAGCGGATATTTGATTATATTGTGTTACATTAAATAACAGTTTGTTACCACTAAAAAAATAAGATTTAATTTTCGTTAAGGCATACTGGCGAAGAACGCAATGACAAGCCCAGTCAAAATATGACAGGAGAGATACATATCCAGAAAGATTCAATTAAGACTCGTCAAAGTATTAGTCTTCTATTTATTTAACACTTTTATTGCAATACAATCTGGCGGGCTTATTGTCAGGCGGCAATCTCTTCCAACCAACCAGACAAAAGTAAATGAAGCAAGATACATGGTCGCATAAATAATTCAAATGACTATCCATCCCCACGAAATCCATAAACACATACGTGCACATGCCCACGAACCTCACAAAGACGGACAATCACCCGAACATTATTTTTCATATAAAGTGAGATATCATCAATCAAAAGGAAAGGAAGGGATGGTGGAGAGGAAAGGAAAAGAAAAATCAGGAATGAAACACGTTATTTTACTGACTAGAAATTAAGAGTTTTTTCAGTCGCTTCTTAAAGCATACCAAGGACGGAGCGAGTCTTATATTGGTTTGTAACTGTTTCCAGAGTCTCACTGCATGGACAGTAAAGGACGACGTAAAGAAAGAGGAGCGGTGAACTGGAAAGGCCAATAAACAATCTCTGTTTGCTGCAAATATCTTAGACGAAAAAGAAAACAGAGTCTATATTAGTGGAAGTCCATATAAACATTTCCTTTCGTCACAATCTGTCAACAAAGGGTATTGCTTTTCTTAGGACACAATGATAGGACACTTTAGCGAATGTCCTTGAAGGACGAGATGATGATAATAGTTGTTGGTAAATAAATAAAATACGTCAATTAGCAATGCGGAAAGAGAGAGTGAATGAATCAATGAATAATAATTAATAATAATGCTTTATTTATCGGTAAGTGGGTATTTATACATTTCAGAATGGGCGCGGGAGTGCGCCCGCAATATATTTTTACCTCACTTCTGTGCGTGCAGAAATGGTCGATTGAAATATTGCAGACATCGCAAATAGTATTGTGGGTAGACAATTTGTTTGCGAAAACGGCGAGACAGCGTGATGCGTTCTCTTTCTACTGTGGAATGTATCGTAAATAGTATTTGTGGGTAAACAATTTGTTTGGGTCAATGTTTTGGTATGCGACCTTTGGACATATCCAAAGGTCGTTTCGTCGGTCGTTGACCGTGTGTGTTGACCGATATTCTGCGACGACCGTGGTTCCTACACAAGATACGAAATGACTGTCATGCTGGGAAATGTTTTTAGTATGAGACCAAGAGGCCGCTCCCTCTTGCGTTGGCCTGACCAGAGAAAGGACGTTAAAAACTCAACTCTATGCAAGGTTTCACATATGGCCCGAGACAGAAATGATACGTGAAATATTGTCCAGGCCTCATCAAGACCCTCAATCGTGAGGATGGCGACTAGAGAGAGATAGAGAAAATAAATGATAGATTATATAAACATACAAATGAAAAATAATAAACTATGAAATAACTAATGTAAAGTGACTCTATTTGTCGGATTTCATGACCAAGCTTGTCTTACCTTCGATTATTTGATTTTATTTACAATATATTATATTATCTAGATCAGCGATTCTTAACCGGCGGCCGCGAAACGTTTTTTATAGGGGCTCGTAGGTAAGTTAATTTGTTTATTATAATAATCAGAAAATAAATTTTAAAATAAATCCTAATGATTATTATGTAAGTAAAAATTAGGGAGCCGCGAGTGGTAAAAGGTTAGAAACCACTAGTCTAAATGAGGTTATAAAAATCAGTGACGTTAGATAGGCAATCCCACGTGATCAAGTATGATTGTCCACTCTGCGAATGGAAAAAGTTTGTGCATGTATTGTTTTATTGTGTGCAAACTGTTGCACATAATCATGATAGATCAAACCTAAAGATCTAATGGCAAGGATATCAAAGTTTCAAAACTTTCGGCAACTTTAATCTGCTGCAAGCTTTCGAGTTTTTTAACAGCGTTATAAGAATTTATGATCAGCAACGTAAAAACGTAAATTCAGATGTAAAACGGTCCAATAGTAAAACCAGTCCGGAAGTGTATCCGCCAGGAATCGAACCTGGGGCGCCCAGAATGCCAGTTATTATATCACAGCCTCCTTTTTTCTATAACATTATTAAAAAAACAGAAAATTAACCAACTTGTATATAACAAAAGTGTAATACGTGCAAATTGATCTATGCTTTTTCGATATTTCCAATATACCAACTAATATGTTTTGTGGATCAATTCTATTTTAGCGTAATTACATTCAATTGTCTGCCCAAACCAGCTATGGTCTAATGGTTAGCATTCACACTAAGCAAACGGGTTCCCCAGGTTCGATTCTTGACGGATTCGCTTTCAGACTGGATTTACTCGTAGACCAACATCTGAATTTAAGAATACTGGTGTTACTCTTGTTAATGACACTAGTCTTTCAACCCACCTCATTTATTTAATTAAGATAGTTAAAAAGCACTCTTTAGGTGTTCTTGATGGTCAGGAAACAGCGTTATACAAAATTAATTAAGAAAAAAAAAAACAACCACGGTAAACGTCTATCCCTGTATCCTTATTTTATTAAAATAAGGATACAGGGATATTATTTATTACATTTATTTTCAATTCAACGAGATACCACAATAGAAAAATATTGAGACTTACGTCTTATATTTTTATTAACAAATATCCAATTTCAACAAAAAAAATTATCTCGGTGTTGGAAGAAGGGAACAAACATCACATTATGATTTTCAATTTATTAACTTCCTTCTTTATAAAAACCACATTCAATATTGATTCGTTTTCTATTTTATTAAGATGAGGGTACGGTATAATAAATAGCTTAACAACTATCATATTTCACTCAAGAATTCCAGCTATGTTGATATTGAGAAAATAGAGGACGATACTAGTGTCTATATTACATACGTACTATCACATCGTTTCCCAGCCGAGGTAGGTAGAGGACAGAGCGTCAGACCTTCTTATTTTAACACACATATTTCACCACTTCTACATTCATACACCTTCCTTACAGCTCCTTCGATTTGTCTTCCTTCTTTTAAAATTCCCTTTGTTTTCTTCTACCACGCCTTCCAGTCATGTTTACACTGTATATTTGTTCTGTTCGTTTTACTTCATTCATTCATTCATTCCACGTGTCCAAAACATCCCAAACAAAACATTGTCATACATTGTCATTTCGTGTATTCTTCTAAGTGCACGCATTTCTACAATATTTATTCAACTCTAGTATTTTTCCACACCCACGTTTCACTCACGTACATCAAATTTGTGGCGTTATGGTAGAAGTTGATATGTCCGTTTTCCCTTAGTTTACAGGAGAAGCAATATTTACTTTGATAAGCTGTTAAAATCAGTACAAATAAGCATTTTTTAAGTTTTTACAAACAATATATCTTTTGTTTGGATAATGACTGACACACCAAGTTTTTCTATAAATTGGGAGAATAAACACAAGAAATATTTTCTATAAATTGGGAGAATAAACACAAAATGACAAAAAACGGACTCAACTTTTGCGATAACGCCACAGAAATATGGTACTAAAATACTGTTCTGGACTTATATTATCTTGGCAGATTTTAATACTGTCCGGTTCGAGTATTAATAAGTTAGTGCCCCATAAACATTATTTCCTATCGCTACACACTGAACGATATCCCTCGTAATCCTTCCATCATACATATTTCATATCACATTACCAAAAGCAAAAGAAAATTTTCTTTTAAGATTGAGCGCGTTAGAAAGCACTCATCAACGTACGAGTATTTAAGTGACTTTGAATATAATGTATATATTATTTAAGTGACTTTGAATATAATGTATATATAATGTATATATAGTATGTATATATTTTTGTGTGGATACCTATCATATATGGTATGTATGCATATACATAATTTTTTTATTTTATATATTTTTTCAATTTTATATAATAATTTTTTAATGTTAACATTTTTTGTATTTTTCAATGTAATTGGGCTAAGCCTGTATTGAGAAAATAAATGAATAAATAAATCATCTGAGAAAATATTACCTAAATAGCATCATTCGTCAACCTGCCTTCTAATCTTTCATTACTCATCAATATATCACATTTTCTTAACTTTCTATCACCTTGTCTTTAAATTTCACAACATTCACTAACCCCCAGATTTACCTTTACATCTGTCATACAATGTATCTATATTTAGTTGATTATCTCTCGTCTTACTTACATATTAATATAATTTAAATAGTTTACTTTGATTCTCAATGCCTACAATTTCTTCTAAACACATGCAGACGGAAGAAGTACCCAATCTAATGGTCGCAGCTACCACCTTCATATTCTTAGACTTCTTCTTGTGTCAAAGGCACTATACTGCTTCCGGTGAGTATTCCGCCACGCGACAGCACTGGGCGTTCCACGAATCAATTCCTCTTCTGTGTAAGACTTCTGTGTTCGTCATTGCACGAGGACCTCGTTTTAATATTTATGTTTTAATATTTATATTTATAATAGTCAAGTTATCTCTTCCTAATAAATATATTATTTGTCATTATTATTTTATGTCTTATAATCACATCAAGAAGAGACAGCTGTCAAATAATATAATAAATGTAACAATGACTTACTAATTAAATAAATATTAAAACCGTAACTATGACAACACCTAATGTTACACACGGACGTTAGTACAACCGAATTTAAATTATTTGATGATTCTGCGTTAGTATTGAACCTTGCCCAAAGTATAAAACTTGTGCCAATAATGCAGTATCAGAAAATTCTTCCTAACTTTTACATTTTGGTTAGGAATTTCAGTTTAACCTCTAAGGAAATCCATCAATGAATTAATTATATTCCTATTTTGTACAGATCATATATCATAACCGAGCATTTACCTTTTTTGTCTATTATTATCACTTCATTTTTTTCCAGGTAACATAAATAAATTCTAAAATCAAATTTATCATAGCTTTTAGTGCATCGTTTCCCATTAAAACTTGTTCCCAAGGGATTCCTGACAACAGTTTCAGATAATCTAAGAACTGGTTTTAACTCTGTGATGTGGCACGTTTGGTTCAACACATTTTGCATAATATAATAACAAAACTAGACATTATTCGTATTAAACAAGACTTCCTTAGGAAGGACGCATTTTTGAAAACTCAAAAAGTCTAACTCCGAGAGTCAATGGAACAGTTGCTAATATGTTATATAACGATTTGTTATTCTTGAAAAAGGTAAAGAGGATACGATGTCGTAATGAATCTATAAATACAGGTCATGATATTGTTGTGTGTTAATTTCTTACAACCATTATGAGAGATGTTTATATACCATCATCATAACCATCACGCCATGTCCATATTGGATTGAACGGATAACACAGGTCTCCACTTAATTCAATCCTGGCATATATATTTCCCTTCTGCTTCTTCCATATACCTTGTCATGCAAACCCTCCTAATACAAAGACTTTTCACACTTTCCTCTTTCAGAATTTGATTTATTTGGTTGCAACACATTTTTCTAGATCTTCCCAAACTTCTCACGCGTTGTAAATAACTCGTATATATTACAATATATTTGTAAATTTTTCATTTTTTCTTCTTTCTGCGTGGCCGAACCAATTCAATGCTCCTTTCTTCATCTTTGCCTCAGCATCTTATTTCGATCCACATTATTTCCTTATGCCCTAAATTCATTATTATGTCATATAATATTTTTCCATACATTGTACGCAATGTTTTCATTTCTACCAGATTTAATCACTTTTTAGTCACGTCCAAGTTTCGCTTGCATATCCTTAGATTGAGATAAGGATTATATTTATGATACCATTATATACATGTATATGAAAAAAATTATACCCTTTTCTTTGTTGTCATCAGGGATTGAACCAGAAACCTTCAGATGAAAGTTATACGCTTTTTATAAGGAGGTCTACGGAGGTCGTCGAAGGTCCGGTAAAAAAAGTAAATGCTCTCATGGGACTCATAAATATGCCTTTATATATACGAGTAGTTCGAAATAAGCTCCACTAAACTCAAGGGTCAAATAATTTTAGAAAGTTCTAATTAAACCGACCTCGAGAGTCATAAATATAATATATTGCCATCATACACCAACTTTCCTTCCAGGATGCAGGGTGAGGTTACACAGACGTGCCTTGAGTCTGAATGAGGTGCCTTCAACAGGCAAAGCACGCGCGAGAGCGTGTCGGGGATTGGCACAAAGAACTACGAGGAATATGGCACGTGGCATAGACGTGCTAATAGCCAATAAAAAAAACTGAATTAAATTGTCGAAGAAAAATAAAAAACAATGGTGTAATACGGGTGCGCTTTCTTTGTTTCAATGCTGATCGGTTGCTTTTTCTCCTTTCGTGTGGCCCACTTCAATATTTAAGAAGTGGCCGGGAGACAATATTTTCTTCGACCCAGGGAATCGAACATTCGGGTTTAGAATAACTGAATTAGTTATGAAACAGTTCGCAGTTCGTCATTGCACGTTTTGGTAATACTACCGCACGTGCAAAGGTAACAATACTCGTACACGTAATCGAAAGAATTAGTTTGTATTACCACAATAGGGAATCACCCGTATCACATCACTTTTACATATGCAATATTCTCAATACTATATATGTTATTATACTTCAGAAAAATAACTTTCAGTTTCGGTTACGTCCCAAAAACAATACTTTGTATAACGTTTATGAATTCAATTTTATAGCGCTCTCTTGCCCAATCGTTCATTTCTAGCCAACCAAAAACGTGTTAAACAAGCCTTAAGTGAAACCAGATTGGGACCCTTTTTTAAAAAATCTAAGTAACAACGGAAATTGAACCTGCAACCTACAAGCTGGAAGACAGACGTTTAATTAAGTAGACTATTGAGGTAGTTTTTTGTTTGTATTATTTTAACTTATAACCCTGCCCTTTTTTATTATTTTTTGTAACTTTTTGTGGTTAGCAGATTGCTATAAATTTACCCAGTTGTATTATGTATAAAAAAAGTTGTATTATGTATCCCAGTTGTATTATGTAACCCAGTTGTATTATGTATAAACTGTATCAGAGCAATCAGTTTGGGTGCTATGACAATAGCCCGCAAACTATAGTAAGCGTACAACTAGTGAGTGGTACACGAGCAAGCAAGCTTACTGAAGTTCCATGAAACTTTATTATAATTTAAAATATGTTAAGGGTAGGTTACGCCAACGATATTTCAGGAGGTAACCTAGAGTTACTCAGTTAAAATAAAATAAAAGTATTGCATTTGATAAAAACCTATGAAAAGTTTCTTTATAATGAATCCATAAATTATATAATATAAATAAAGTGTATTGAACGTAACATATTGGTGGTATAATTTCATATACGTATTTCTTTTTTTTTTGTATACATAAACTTTCTAAACTCAAATTCCAAGGTTTATTAAAAAATAAAGAGGGCAAGTATCAGTGGCGTGGCGTCCATAGATGTGGGAGCGCCACATCCCCTAATGGTCGAATGTTGTTCACAATTAAATTTTTTAGCATAAAAAAAAACAATATTAACAAAGCCCGACCTTTTTATCTAGTGTATTATTATTTCAGTATCATAAGTTTTCAAACGCGCAAGCGTTTTCTGACTATCAACAACATTTTTCAACTCAAAAATCACATCACGCCACTGGTAAATCACAATACATACATATCAACACGCTCTGTCCCTTGCGGGATAGGCAGAAAGAACAGATCTTTAAACTTTTCTATCCAAGCACGTAACTTTCGCCTATTTTAAAATCTGATCGACTTGGTTCAGTCACATTTCCCTCGGTCTTCCTCTTCGACGCACACCTTGTACTCTAGCTTGTATACTCATTTAGTCATTTTTTCATCATTCATTCTCTCTACATGTAGAACCAATCTTAAAGCTCTTTTTTTCATTATATTGTATTGTATAGTATTACACTTTCGTCGTATACAGTACAACCTGATGGGCTTATTTTCATGTGGCAATCTCTTCTAGCCAACCAGAAAGCTGTTAAAGAGACCCTCAGTAAAACCCAGACTGGAATCCTTTTAAAAAAAATCTGGGTTCCAGCGAGATTTAAACCCGCAAACTTCGGGTTGGGAGACAGGCGTCTTACCAAATAGACCACGAGGTAATTTCACTTGAAACGTCCATTTTATCAATGCTTTAATTTCTGATGTCTTCATTCCGCCTTCTTTCAAACATTGGTACTGATGTGTACAAGTATCGATATTATGAAAATGTGATTTTATGAATGGGCAGGGGGCGGCGGAGGAACCCGAGAGAGGTACTGGTGGTAAACCACTCTTTGGAACTTTCATTAGGTGGTACAGGTTGCGAACCTCTGGTCTCGAGTATACTGGAGGATGCATTTTTTAAAAATGTTTCTGCAACTCCGAGCACCCTAAATGGTATGAGATAAAGGAAACACAAAATTGTACCTGACATTAAAATAAAGGATCATTTTACACACCTTTATAATATTTCTATGCACCGATACCCATCAGATTAAATTAATAATAAAAAATGGACACCTCTGTATGTAAAGAGATCTCTAACGGGTTAACAGGTGGAGATCATCAATCATACCCTACGGTGGTGAAGGTAGTGTTGGTGTTAAAAGGGTCCTTATCCATAACTATTATTTTATCTCAAATTCACAGACTCACAAAAAATGACGAGTTAATAGAGCCTTATTCCTTTTTAAATAAACGGCTACCAGATACGATTTAAAAAATATATGTTGTTATGCTTTCTTATATGTACCTGGCGAGTTGTTTGTTATGTGTCAATCAACCTATAACCAATTAAAAAGATTTTTACGAGGACTGAAATGAAAACCAGACTGGTTTTTTTTCTTCAAATTTGGGTACCAATGAGAAACAAACCCGCAAACTCCGAATAGGAAGACACATGTCTTATCAACTAGGCTTCTAATTCCGGATTGGAAGACAGATGTCTTACCAACAAGGCTTCTACCTCCAGATCAGAAGACAGATGTTTTACCAACTAGACTTCTACCTCCGGATCAGAAGACAGATGTTTTACCAACTAGACTTCTACCTCCGGATCAGAAGACAGATGTTTTACTAACTAGGCTTCTACCTCCGGATCAGAAGACAGATGTTTTACCAACTAGGCTTCTACCTCCGGATCGGAAGACAGATGTTTTACCAACTAGACTTCTACCTCCGGATCGGAAGGCAGATGTTTTACCAACTAGGCTTCTACCTCCGGATCGGAAGACAGATGTTTTACCAACTAGGCTCCTATCTCCGGATCGGAAGACAGATGTTTTACCAACTAGGCTTCTACCTCCGGATCGGAAGACAGATGTTTTACCAACTAGGCTTCTACCTCCGGATCGGAAGACAGATGTTTTACCAACTAGGCTTCTACCTCCGGATCGGAAGACAGATGTTTTACCAACTAGGCTTCTACCTCCGGATCGGAAGACAGATGTTTTACCAACTAGGCTTCTACCTCCGGATCGGAAGACAGATGTTTTACCAACTAGGCTTCTACCTCCGGATCGGAAGACAGATGTTTTACCAACTAGGCTTCTACCTCCGGATCGGAAGACAGATGTTTTACCAACTAGGCTTCTACCTCCGGATCGGAAGACAGATGTTTTACCAACTAGGCTTCTACCTCCGGATCGGAAGACGGAAGACAGATGTTTTACCAACTAGGCTTCAACTTCCGGATAGGAAGACAGATGTCTTACCAATTAGGGTTTCAATATATTGTACTTTTGAGTTTCTGGAAGAGAATCATGCATGAAAATTAATACACAAAAAATGATCTCCTCAGATGGTGATTGGCGCAGAGGACCTCCACTATGCATATCTGAAGACATTAAATGGTCACACCTAATGGTTTGCCCACTGTGCTCCGTGAGTTGTTCGGAATTAGACGTACACAAAGGAGCTCCAATGGTATCCCAGTTGCATCTTACTGGGGTATATTGGATATTGTCTGGGATAAAAGATCTAGTAATGTCTACACGATTAGAATGGAATTTAGAATATTAATATAGAAAGTATAATATACTCGTAGTATATCAAAGATTTCAGTATATAGAACTACATATTAGAATATTAAACAATAAATTATTTTACTATCCCAATAAACTAATTGGTTCCGGCTACACGTGTTTTTACCTCCTATTGGAATTCATTCCACCTGAAGATAGCCTCGGGATAGGAGGTAGAACCACGTGTAGCGGGGAATAATGTAATCAGTGAAGTAATTAATTGTTAAATATTGTAAAATAGTGCATTGCTCCTCAATATATTCGCGATTGTGTTGCCTAAATATTTAAGTCCGTGGTCGGGAGAAGATAATTTATTCGGTCATGTTTTTCAACTTTCAGATTTTAGAACTAGTGGAGACGGCTTTTGGACGTCGTACTTATTGGTTATACTACCGCACAACTGAGGTAACAATCAATCAATCTTTCTTAACCAGACTTGGGACCCTTGCGACTGGAAGCTTAGATATAAATTAGGGTAATCGGTCCTTTGATTAAAAATATCTGACATAAGCTTAATTGAACATTGAAATATTTCAATAAAAAGTGCCTTATTGTCATTTATCACTGTCATACAATAAAGTGGCTTAATGACCACACAAACCGCTTTCTTATCGGAAGTTACTCTAAGCTGACGGATATGTTCATAAGATGATGGATAAAATTAAACACGTAATAAATTAGGCAATAAAAATATATCTATAGTCGTGGGTTAATATTTAAAAAGTTGAAAATGTCGGATTAAAGTTTGAAAATAAAATAAAACGACGATTTTTTATATAGCGCGGTTATCTCAATATATGTGCCAGAACAATGAATATATACCAACACGCAGTCTCCCTCTCGGGTAAGGCAGAGAGGAGAGAGCGTCAGACTTTCATATCACGACACATATCCTTAGCCTCTTCTACATCCATATAGCTCCAGCTCCTACGATTTACATTTCCCTTCTTTTAAAATATTTGATCCAACCATAATTTTCTTGGTATTCTTCTACCACGCCTTCCACTCGCATATACACTGTATATTTATTTGTTTTGTGTGTCTTTTCTTCAACTTACTCAGCGCATCAGTCTTGAAATCGAATTAATCACTATACGAATACCAATTAGTCAATTTATGACTTGTATTAAAATTTACTTGTAATAAATATTTTCCACTAAACATATAAAAACTAATACATCTTCCTTCTCCTTAACGTTCCTTTCGATATTAGAGGTTGACAATCATCATGGCTATTTTAAGTTTGCCTGCACCTGTTCTGAACAATGTTTCTGTGTTACAGTGGAACAACTCTCTTAGGTTCTTCAACCAGGAGTTCCTGCTTCTTCCTATACTTCGTTTCCTTGTATCTTCCCCTGCAACAACATGACTTGGATGATTTCATATTTGTTTCCTCTCATCAAATGTCCAAAGTATTTCGATCTTCTCTTAACGCAGTGAGTACTTTGTCTATTTTTAATGTATCTGAGGACCTTTCAATGTATCTGAGTACCTTTTCGTTGCGCACTTTGTCTACCAAGGAAATCTTTTACATTTCTGTTTCCATTCAATTTGTGGTGACTTGGGTGAGTGTCCAAGTCTCCACGCCATAAAATAAGTGCTGAAAAGATGTCATCATCATCATTATCAATATCAACCAGTGTCGATCCACTGCGGGGTGAAGGTCTCCCCAAGTTGGCTCCAAATAGTTCGGTTTTTTGCTCGTTGATGCCATGTGATGTTGCCATGCTTCCTGATTCCATCTATCCAGCGTACCTTCGGACTTCTTCTGGGCCTCTTTATGCCTCATGGGTACCATTGCATTATTTCGGATGCCCATCGGAAGTCTGACATTTTGGCTACGTGTACTGCCCATTGCCACTTCATTCTTTTGCACACCTTTATAACGTCTTCTACCTTTGTAATATTGCGAATCCAGGTGTTTCGTTTACGGTTTCTTTTAGTATATCCCAACATACATCTCTCCATGCTCCTTTGTGCGGCCTGGAGCTTTTGTATGTTATTTACTGTGAGCGTCCATGTCTCGCAGCCATACGTTAATAATACTGGGAGAATACACTGGTTGTAGACCCTTCGCTTCAAGGATATTGGGAAATTACTTTTGAAGATGTTGTTCAAGCGTTCAAATGAGCTCCATGCTAGTTTTGTCCTACGTGCTATTTCCTTCGATATGCCACCTATAAAGGAAATAAGTTAGCCCAAATACACATATTCACGGACAAAAGATGTATTCTTAATTATATCTTCCAAAATATGACATTCGATGGCACGTGAGAAAAATAATTCATTCATACCATTGTAGTTTTCACTGCCCCCTTTCTTAAAGTGAAATTCCAGGATGGAAATATAACCGCCTGCAGAGATAAATATTTACATATTTCATCTTAAAATATGCGGTGAACATAAGTTAAAAATATCCTTAGTAATCTCCCCGCATAGCGTATGCAATAACATCTACATGAACTACTAAAAATATCTCT
Organism: Odontocerum albicorne; assembly: GCA_949825065.1. Classification (NCBI taxonomy): domain Eukaryota; kingdom Metazoa; phylum Arthropoda; class Insecta; order Trichoptera; family Odontoceridae; genus Odontocerum; species Odontocerum albicorne. Next base: position 35,006,964 of record OX463852.1, on the reverse strand, counting down.
ACTCCTCTGTTGACTGTTCCTTACCACATGCTTTCAATTACATTTTTTTCTTTTAATTTGGTTCTAGTAGCGTTCGCCAAATTGCACAGCAGTTTGTAGGAATCACATTATCATCGACCGTTTTAACAGAATAAAAAAATGCGTCAAGTTACATATTCGCATTATTTATGTACGGCGCGGAGACGTGGACCCTGATAGCAAACGAAAGACGTAGAATAGATAAATTTGAAATGTGATGCTGGAGAAAGATGTTAATAATTCCATGAACGGCAAGGCGCATTAATTAATTAATAAGAGTCATTGACAGATTGTCGACATGTCTACCACGAGTCTTCCGATTATTTGGGTACATTTCTCGTGACCATGGAGACAGTTTGGAGAGGCTTGTGGTCACTGGAAAAGTGGAAGGACAACTCATAAGAGGAAGAGCCCCAATGCGTTGGACTGACCAAGTGAGAGACGCAACAAGACTACCCTTAACATAAAAACTGCCTTTCGAGCCGCCGAATGCTAAAATGGATCGAGAGGAGTCATCAAGGGCTATCATGGGAGTCACGATGCTCAGTCATGAACTACACGACAGGATGGATGGATGGAAACAAAAATTAAATTTGTAATTTATTTTTATCAAACACTGTCTATTCCACTTTTTTCCATTCCATTTCAAAAAAGTGGAATAAACAGTGTTTGATAAAAATAAACTACAGTGTCTTTAAACCTCCACAACGTTTATGCCTTAACTATAAACAACATAAAAATTAAATTATTTAATTCAATTCCATAATTCTTTTTATAGTATACCGTTTCACTCTTTGTATTAACGTAATGAAAACGGTTTCATTCTATGTATAAACATCCGCAGAATGGTTTCACTCTAAGTATGAGAATTTTCAGAACGGTTTTATTTGATGTATTATATATTCTTAAAACCATTCTAAATCGATTATTAAATTTTATTCTGATCACTTTTTGACCATTTATAGGTTTCACTCTCTGTGTATTAGTATCCTCAGAATGATGCTCGTATATAGAGTGAATGGTGATCATATGGCAGGACTCAGAGCGATGTTCATACATAGCAAATTTTTCATACATGGAGTAAAACCGGTCGATGGTTAAAAAGAGAGAGAAATAAAAATGAATACCTCGGTTTTCATTTAAATCTGTTTCAGATTCGTTGTTCACATTCATACTTAAAAGCAATTTTTATAGTTTCATAGTTTTTTACAGAAAAATCAGTTGTCCTAAATATTCAATTTGTTATAAAGATAACGAATTTTTACGAACTTGGGTAGTGAATAAACCTTTTTCTTTATGAGGAACCGCAGTTAAAAATTCATAGTAAGTTTAGGATCAAGATATTCGGCATGGACGAGGTAAATAATCGTTACCATTGAAATAACTTAAGTTAAATTTTATTTCTTCATACTATACCAGATTCTCTTAAATAATAGAAGATCAATATAGCAGTTGAAAGTGGTGCTTACCTGAAAAAGAAAGAAAAAACATTTTAAGTGGTTTATTCCATAAACATAAAATTTTCTGTAATCATTGTTCTATGTTTATTTGACGATATGTTGCAAAAGGCACAATCGGCGGGTGTATTTCCATAATATCTTACAGCCAATCAGACGTGCACATTTGATATAGAATATAAAGAAACAAAATCAAAATATTTTTAATTTTACGAATGACTGTAAGATATCTAAGTTTGTATCTTCATGTTAGTTTAAGGTAAAGTTGTATTATTTGTCAATAATTTTAAGTACTTTATAACCTATCACATGTTCATTTGTATATAAAGACACTGTTGTGTCGTTAATTAAATAAATAAATAAATAAATAGTCTTGTATTCAATAAAAATGCACAGATTTATGATATATAAAACTAGTAGAAAATAAAATGTTATTTTCCAACTTTAAACCCAACGAATAACGAAAGAAGAATTGTATTCATAATAATAATAAAATGACAATTTATATAGCGCCGTTTTAAGAGATGGCCCTGTTTAAGGACGCTCTACTCGTAATTCGAGATTCAAACAAACTAAAATTTGCATATTAAAAATATTATAAAAAAACAAATTGAGTGCAAGGATAAGAAGTTGCTGGCTGCGGTCTTAGATAAAGTATTTCCCCGCTTCTGCATATGTTAAGAAAAACATATTTAGTAAGAAAACTGACCAATCGAATACAAATTACAAAGATACCTTTGTAATTTGTCTTCCGATATGTGATAGTAGCACATTCGGGTTTAGATGGAGTGTATTGTATGCGCGTATTATTCATATACAATTATAGATTTTGATAAGATCTCCCAAAAAGGGTTATCTTCAAGTTTTTCTTAACCTACACACACAACCCATACCTCTAACACTCAGAGGTTGCCCGTAGATCTAGAAATAAATGTATATTTTTTTTAGTTCGTAATGAAAACGACTCGTCTGTTCGACCTACGTTCCACAAACATAAAACATTTCGCGTGTCCTTTCATAATGTGTTAATTCTTAAAAAAAGTTTTGATTTATATAAATGAATCAGTTTTAAGTTGACGCGTATGAGATAGTGAGTTATAACAATAAATAAATAAATGAGGTCAACAGTTTACATAACATTAAAATAATAGTCAATGCGTGTGGTCATATTAAAATAGTATGACACAGGATTGCGGTCTGGACACGTAAGTATAACCACAGACCGACAGACAATATGGATGTATAGTATACGAGTATTTGCAAGAAAGATCCGACCAACATTTGACCTTTTTAAGATACGTACTTACAGTACCCGGCGGTAAGTAATACACATCGGGTTTAAACTCAAAACTTTCATAAGAATGTGACTGTCGGCCATAATGGGATAACTTCGGTTTTGTAGAGCGTCATCTCTGTCATTCACACGTTTTGAGTTTAAGCCCGATGTGTATTACTTACCGCCGGGTACTGTACGTATGATAGTGAAACGTTGATTTATTAAAGGGAAGATACAATTAAGATTAATGCTGAGGATATTCCAGCACTAAAAAAAATAATTGTAGTATCAATGTATGAAAAAGAGCGAAACAAAGATAGAAATGAATGCATCATTAAATGGGTGTTTTGAGTACGGTGAACAAAGGTGGTTTAAGATTGTTTGGACACGTTGAGAGAATGAAGGCTGAAATAATGACTAAGCGAGTATACTAGCCATAAGTGCAAGGTGTGTGTGAGTCGAAGATGTAGATTGAATAAAATGTGACTGGGCCAAATGGACCAGATTTTGAAAAAAGGTAAAGTGAGAAGTATGACTAAAATAAGATTGTGTATGACGAGATGTATAAAAGTGGATAAGGCGAAAGTCGTGTGCTTGGATATATATTTGTGGATATCTGCATATCCCCCATGGGATACAGTGATAAGGCGAAAGTCGTGTGCATGGATATATATTTGTGGACATCTGCATACCCCCCCATGGGGCACAGCGTAATAATATGTATATGATATATACGATATATATGATATATACATATGAAAATAAATATATAATATAAAATAAACAAAAGTTTTGTCTCGTCCATATTCATACATATCGTTATACATATTCTTCATCTTCCTCCCCTTTTTCATATTACTAACCTTTTCCTTAATTCAAAATTCATCTCCTATCTCATTTCATTTCTTCCTCGCTACCCATGGAATACATGGGGGTACCCATGGGATACAGTGAATAAGGCGAAAGTTGTGTGCTTGGATACATATTTGTGGATATCTGCATACCCCCCATGGGACACAGTGGATAAGGCGAAAGTCGTGTGCATGGATATATATTTGTGGACATCTGCATACCCCCCATGGGACACAGCGTGATAATATGTATATGATATACACGATATACGAGTATATGATATATACATATGAAAATAAATATATAAAATAAACAAAAGTTTTGTCTCGTCCATATTCATACATATCGTTATACATATTCTTCATATTCCTCCACTTTTTCATTTTACTTACCTTTCCCTTAATTAAAATTTCATCTATTATCTCATTTCATTTCTTCCTCGCTATCCATTTATTAAATTATTTTAGATATTCAAGATGAAATGTGACGGCAGTATGTATTTGCAGACATCTATTTATACTATTTCCCTAGTCCACCTCTTCCTCCCTCTCCATTTATTTAAGACATGTACGTGTATATTATCTTCGTGCGTCTTTCGCAACTCATTCTCTCAATGAGGCCAAAACCATTTTAAGATTCGATCACAATTTTAACTATGGTATTCCACAAATAGATCATAAATCATTAAATAAGACAGTATTGTAATGTGTTGGATGTTTTACGCATAAATACGTGCACGTCAATAGTTGAAGACCATGACATGATCTGATCATACGAAATTCGATGCTTTTATTCTCATAGACCACAAAGTGCTGTAATACCACAATCAAGCTGACTGGTCTGAAGGCACTCCATCGAGATAAAGAGGTTATCGGATGATGACAATGCAAAGAAAGGACAGTTGAATGAAAAAGTCAAATAGACAGCGTTATACATATACCCATTGGAACGGAGAAAGTTTTATATACGAAGTATATCACAAAATGTTAACTTTGTTATCATATCGTAACATTTTGAACCAACTTGATCATTTTTAGATCTTATGTCAATTTAAAAAATATAATTTTCATGTCAATGTTAGCAGAGAGGACAGAGATGCAGATTTTCCTATATCTACGCACATCCTTCGCCTCTTCTACATACATACACCGTATCATATAACTCCTAAGATATCTCTTACTTTCTACGTTTCCTTCATTCAAAATATATTTTACTTGATTGAACCATACTTTCCATGGTTTTCTTTTAACGCACCAAACCATCTTTGAGAGCTCATTTTCATCTTACTCAACACATCAGCGATAAATTCAAATTTATCCCTAATCATGTCATTTCGCATTTTGTCATACATTGTCACTTCGTGTATTCTTCTCAGAGCACAAATTTTTACAGCTTTCATTGTACTCTTTACAGTTTTTTCTACGTCAATGTTTTACTCCATACATCAAAGTTAGTACCAGAATATTATGGTAAGCTATCATCTCAAGAAAACGCCATATTCTCTAAATCAAGGGTGGCCAACTTGTTTGTTGTCGTAATCGACTTTTTACGCGCGATCTACCTATCGAATTAACAAGATTTAACACATTACACAAATGAAAAAAAAGATTAATAATAAATAAACGTTTATTAATAAGTAAAAGCGTAATTTACTGCATTAAAAAATATTAAAGAAAAGAAAACTTATTCATACACGTTAAATAACATAGATACAGTACCCGGCGGTAAGTAATACACATCGATCTTAAGAAAGATACTGTCGGCCATAATCGGCTAACTTCGGATTTGTAGAGCGTCGTCTCTGTTATTCATACACGTGTTCTGTCGCGATATGTCAGTTATTATGGCCGTCATCGTGTGACAGAGACCACGCTCTACAAAGCCGAAGTTAGCCGATTATGGCCGACACTATCTTTCTTAAGCCGATGTGTATTACTTACCGCCGGGTACTGTACATTCATTTGGAGTAGACATATATTTAGATATTAAAAAATGACATACGTATGTTAATTGACTGCGTTAACAAGTGCATACGCCTAATGAGATTTGGCAACATCGAACGATATATTGTAAGTTACGAAGACGACCGCAATCGACCAAAAATTGCTTCTCGATCAACCTGTTGGCCACCCCTGCTCTAAATTAACCTAAATTGTTTTTCTTCCTTCATACTTCTACTAAATTTTACACATGTTGAACGGCGCAAAAAATATATATACGAGGCATATCCAGAAAGTAAGTGTACTGAATTTTTGTAGGTTACAATTTTTGTTAATTAAACAAAAAAAATTACGTCGCCATTCCTCTCAATGCAGGTGGTGAAGCGGGGTATTAACTTTTTGATACCTTCCTCGAAGTAGTTTCCCGCCAACCCCTCCGTCCACTTCTCCACCTCCTCCTTTACCTCCTCGTCGGTTGAAAACCTTTTTCCACCCATGTGCAGCTTCAGGGAGGTAAAGAGATAGTAATCTGAAGGTGCTAGGTCAGGGGAATGCGCGGGATGGTTCAGGACATCCCATTTAAACGAGGCGAGCAGTCCCTTCTAGGCGTTGGCCGTGTGTAGTCTGGCATTGTCGTGCAACAGGCAGACTCCATTTGTCAGCATGCCTCTCCTCTTGTTCTGAATCACCCTCCGCAATTTTTTTAGGGTCTCACAGTATCTTGCAGAGTTGATGGTCTCCCCTTGAGGCATATATTCAATTAAAATTATGCCTTGACAGTCCCAAAACACGGATGCCATGATTTTCTTGGCTGAAATTGTGGTTTTGAACTTTTTGGCGGAGGGTGAAGAGGTGTGACGTGACCGTTTTTAAACTCGCGACACCACTTGTACACACTCGTACGATTCATAGCTTTATCACCATATGCAGTTTTCACCTCATTATAAACCTTAACCGGAGGTTTTCCCTTACAAACGAGATAACGGATGACGCCGCGTATTTCGCACTTGGCGGCAGATTGGATTGACATTTTTCACGAAGCGTGTTGTCGCGTCGACACTTCTCAACGTACTGACCTCGAACCGGTCTCGTTGCGGAGGGGAAGGGTCAGGCTACACGGAAGTGTAGCCAACATGTCGAAAATAAAATCCATCCGGTCGTGAGAGCCTCAGTACACTTACTTTCTGGATACGCATAGTATATGATACATATAAGATTCTAAGAACACAGAAGTTAGTTGATACTCGTAGTTATGTGCGTAATGAAATAACACGTCAAACACTGAAAACATATCTGAATACGTTTAAATAAAAGTTACCGCGAATGACGTATTTCCTGTAGATTCGCGAAATTACCCACGAATTAGACGATTTCAATATTTATGGATAATCGTTGAATTTCTAACACGTCTTCGAATTTATTACTAATATTTAAATGAATAGTCGACTATTGTAGGTTATTCAACTTGATATCCGTTTCCGGCGTTTTATTACACTAGATTGTGCAAAACTAAAAATATAAATTCTAAGTAAATAGAAACCTGTTTCGGCGGAAAAAATGGAAGCATCTATGCAAAAATGATCCAACTCACTATTTTTAATTACTTATCCTTTTGTGTACATGTGATATATCTGACGGGTTTATTACTATATAGCATTTTTTCCATCCAACCGAGTTTTTTTTTGTTTTTTATTAATAAGAGATCCATCCAAACTAGGAAGATTTGTACCATCAAATTCAAGTCATGCTGCATATATTTGAGTCAACATAGCAAATTTTTTTTTTAATTACAATTCTACACCATTTAAAGTTTTCGCTGGTTAGCTTAAAAAAATTAAAAATCGATCTATAAGTGGAAAAGTTCTACGAAGAAACAAGAACCGCAATATTCATTGGACGAGGCAAATATACGGCCGTTAGTAAACGAGGTAAAGATACGACCGTTAGTAAATCAAACGTCTCGCAAAGGACAACCGAAAAATACATAGTCTATATTTTCATCATCCAGACCACACTCGCAGCCGGGATTCTCCACAATACCCATTCTATAAAGGTGACTAGCGACCACGCAGTGACCCATCCACAAACGAGACATGACAGACACTTCCATCTTATTTATTCTTATTATATTAAAGCATGGTTTCAAAGGGATCGATTGTTGGATTGATTTATATCTAGAGCCCTCATTAACACCTCCTCCTGACGACCTCCGTGGCCTGGTGGTAAGACACTTGTCTGCCGATCCGGAGGTTGCGGGTTCGATCCCCGCTGGAACCCAGATTTTTTAAAAAAGGATTCCAGTCTGGTTAACACTTAGGGCCTATAAAAACATCTTTCTGGTTGGTTGGAAGAGATAGCCACATGGCAATAAACTCGCCAGGTTAAAAAAAATAAAAATAACACTAGTTATATCCTAATGCCCTTTACTGAAGTTTTATATTGCATATATAATATTTTGAATTCTTGAACATATATAGGTATGTACGTTAAATGAAATAAAAGAAGAAAAAAATAATATGTTTCTACCTACAGGAAAGCAATCGCTAAGGGATAAGGATTGGAAACAAGGAAAGGAAAATAAGGATAAAAGATGCGTCTAGTCTATCGGTGCCAGCTCGGGCATAATTATTGTTTGTGCTCCCCTGATGAGGTAAACACCTTGAAACCGGTAGGGTTATACTATAATCTTAATTGGAAAAAACAGTGTTTTAGTAAATCAATTACAATGTATTTAAACCTTAGTTTAAAATAAAATAAGGATTAAAGGATATTCTGAATACTAGGCGGAAAAAATACCTGCGTCGGAGTAGCGCGGGGTTCGAACCGACGACCTTCCGCACGGAAGTCCAATGCGTTACCGCGCGGCCATACACGTCTGATAATACATACATACCAAAGGAGAGAGCGCAAGACTTTCGATTATATATGTTTTAGTGCCTCCGTTGACTTTATTTCCGATCGCTTCACACTATTCAACATTTGGATAATACATTGGGTGATTTAAAATACACCAAAATATTTTGTGGTTTGGATTTTATATGCAAATCAAAATGTATTCTTAGCCAATATAAAAAGATTTATAAAGTGAATACAAAGGATCGTGTGTCGACTATCTTTTATTCGCCTGGCGTTTATGTTGCCAAATAGCCCCTCTGTGACAGCGCGTCCCGTTCATTGTTTCATTATCTAGGTCTCGACATCTCTAGTTCCATGACCTCCGTTTCCTTAGCTACGGAACGTTTTAGGATGTTAACACCCGAATCCTGAACAAAAACATATGTGTTATTTATAAAATGTTGCCATTTTTTACGTGTTTATGTCAAAATATATTTTTTTGGCTGTCCAGAGCGAGGCTTGTCTTCGACGCTGAAATCTCCATCCTTGAAACGTCGAAACCATTCCCTACATGATTTATCAGTTAGAGCAGCGTCACCATAAACTTCGACAAGCATTCGATGGACTTCAGCTGCACTTTTCTTCCAATTAAAGCAGAAAATTAAAACCTCATGCTGCTTGGTTAACACAAAATTCGACATTTTCAACACTGTACAAAACAAGGTTTTTGCATGAAACTCAAAGCGATATAAACTGAATATTATTGGCAGATGTCTAACCTCTCTGAAACCGCCAAAATCGGCTGTCACTATGAACCATTCATAACAGCCAGAGACATATTTTGGAAACGGACTGAACTAATTTGTACTCCCAATATTATATTGTTAACCATACTGTGTATCTATCACTTTATCATCTTCACTGTTATTGAGTTCTTATTACTGAAGGTATCTATGAAATGTTGGTGGTATATGTTGAGATGTGGTTGGTGCTATAGGTCGAGATGTGGTTGGTGGCATAGGTTGAGATATGGTTGATGGTATAGGTAAAAATATGGTTGGTGGTATATAGGTTGAGATGTGGTTGGTGGTATATATGTTGAGAAGTGGTTGGTGGTACTCGTATATAGGTTGAGATGACACGTCTCCACTCCTCTCGGTCACTTGCCATTTGCATAGTAATGTACAGGCTTTCCGAATATATCTTACCAACGCTGTCTTTTCTTCATAATAACGTTCATATTAAATAAATAAAGGTTTATTGATAGCAACATAGTTCGTACATACATAAACATATTCTAAAATTACATATATTTAAGAGAGAAGCTATCAAAAGGTCTAAAACATCCCTCGTCTAAAACATCTCCCCAGTCGAGATACACCCCCACCAAGAGGGCGAGACCGGCCGCAAGGATATCAGGAAGTTCAGCCCACAGCCCTTGTATATGCAGATAAAAATATACCATCAATTTCTATGGGATAACTGCTCACGTCTGCAAATGTGTCCGAAAAACTACAAAATTCGCTAGAAGCATACTGAAGACAGTCGTACCGTCATATTTAACTCCTGGAGTATTTAACATATGTCCGCATAGTCCAGAATCGGAAAGAGCAGATATTGTACGAGTAAAATTTTGGTTTTATGTTAGTAGGTAGGAATCTTTCCAACTCTAATTTTTAAACATACGAGTATTTCGAATATAAATATAAAAATAAATTACATAATACGAAACGAACTTATTACGGATAAAAGTGAAATAAAGACTGATGTAATAAGCATAATAAAGAAGACCCCTTTTACATGGTTAGGGCATGTAGATGGAATGAGTGACAAGAAAAAGATACATCCCATTTCCAATGCGACTGCGAGTGGAAAGTGGGTTAGAAGAAGCAATGGCGTAGCGTGAGGGCGACAATTGTCCCCAGGCGCTAGGTAAAGGGGGCCGCAAAGTTAGGGATCAAAAGTGTTTTTATAAAGCTTTTTCTTAATTTTGCCACGCCCTGTCGGAATCAGATTTTTTTATCCACAATTCCAAACAATGGCTGTCTTTTTGCTTTCGCTCTCACTTTGGACATGGCAACTACAATAAAAACTACTTGATATTTGAAACAACGAACGTAGTACTGACACTGTTATTTTTTTAACTACTTTAATTTTTAATAAACTAATTACTATTTTTAGTATATTCCATATTTAAGCCCATTTATAGTACATTTTGTTAAATATGTTGGTTTTAATATTGTATAAAATTCGATTTGTATAAAGCGTCCTATTTATTTCATATTATCTGTCACAACTCATCGGTATATGAATTTACTTTTAGCAACTTCAACAATTATGGTGCATTTTAATTTCCGGTTGACAGATCAGCGTTTTGAACTGTAACTGTTTTTAGTATATATTTTCATAATTCAGCGTATTCATTGTTTATTTTGATATATGTATGTATATAATTAATATAAGTGGTTTTACTTAAAAGGAACATTACAATGAATCAACACACTTTGCCATGACAGTTGAGCTTACATATTATTCCCACACGACAGTTAGCTTACACTTTGTACAGATTTTGTGTCTTCTCCCTGGGCGTAAAATAACTTTGCTACGCCACTGAGAACAAGACCAAATACGATTTTACCAAGTAAATATAATCTTGAAAGAAGATAATGTAAAAAGTCAGAAATCGAAGAAATTCTTCGAAATGGCGTATATTTGAAAAAAAAATTTAGTGATCTGATTTTTTACCTGTCCCCACAGTGAAACTGGATATACGTATATATGATACACGTATGCATGAAATATAAAAATATTCGAAAATTCACTTCGAGTATTTCATTTCAACTAACATAAGAAGAAGCAAAAATATTATATTTCTCTAAGATATATTTAGTATTGTTTTTTTATTTACAAATTCGTTGCATATAAAGATATATTCAGTATTGTTTTTTTTTTAATTCCAGAGATTCAATGTAACATCTGCATGAGGTGCATGTCCGCGGGGTAAAGCACTGGACTTCCATGTGGAAGGTCGTCGGTTCGAACCCTGTACTGTGCTCCTCAAATGAAACAGGTATTCTTTCCGCATAATATTCGGGGGAAAAGGATATCTATGATTTCAGCCATATTATATTTTTTTTTAAATTTAAAAAATATTCAGGGAAGCTTATATTAAAAATTCAGTGTTTTTTTTTTCAATTAAAAACATAAAAAAATGTTTTAAAATATTTCTTATCTGGATATTGGTCGAAGAACGCGAAAACCTATTAAACTGGGATTAAGTTCGTCATCTGACAGAGTAGCTGACCAATATAAGGTCTTGTTTTGGACAATGAAAAGAGTAATTACTGTCCTCTGTCAAGTTTATAGGCGGCATTATCTTGTCAGAAATGGACAGGGCGCTATCTCTATTTTCCAGAGATTCAATTAAGCGATAAGAAATATTGTGGATGGGATGACAATATTATTATCTTGTGAGTGCAGTCAAATGTTTTTGCTTTGCAGTCAGATGACTTGCAAGTGCAGTCAGATGTTTTTGCAATATTTAATTTTTATTTAAAAGAACACTTACAGGGAATTAATCAAGATTTTCACGCCAAACGAGGACCAAGGTCTGAGTGAATGTGGTGGAATACAAGTAGCATGAACTAGTGGACTTGTTCTTGCCAAAAAAATTGTTGTAAAAATTATTATCTAGTTATAAGTAGTATGTATGTGTTAATTATTTCTAAGAAGTCATATATTAAAATAAAAAAAATGTAGGAAAATAAAATTAAAAAAAAAACATGTAGGAAAATAAAATTAAGTAAGCACATAAATTATAATACATAATTAAGATTATTTAACTAATAAATTTGTATGTAAGTATAGCCTTGGCAAATATTTGTACCACATATTACTTTGTTCAATATAAAAAAGTAAAAATATTAAGGATTAAAATCTCAATTACTTGTGTTCATCTAATGCACAGTTCCCTTATGTCAGTGAAAATGTTACAAAGTGTATATAATATATGAAAAAAAATTCAACACTCATTCCTGAGTTAGTTCAGTCACCATTCTCTTAAACTCTGACAGTGTTGAACTAAATATTTTCAAATCCAGTCAGTTACCTAAGTGTACTCTCGGCACATTCTTACTACTGGGTTATACGAGTAGAAGCTGTTGTTACTTCTAATTGTAGTTACGCTGAATAAAGCAGATATTCTAAGAGAGCGAGAAGGAACATTTACGAGTAAATCAATACATTTCAGGGTCGCAGGTAAGTCCACTAGATCATTTATTTAATTAAAATTATTTGTACGAGTATACATGGATAAACATGGTACATTCAGTAATTTATTCCAACCAATCAGCTCATCTTAGACCCATTAACCTGTTTTACAAAAAAAATATATGTATATTCGTTTTAATTTGATTAAAAAAAAACACATATACAGGTTGTCCCGTGCCTCAACGTCAAGTCGGTATCGAGGAAAAGGCCAGCTTATGACGGTTCAGAGAAAAAAAAATCTTGCAAAAGCCTTATACTTTTCGAGTTATAGGCATTTCTTTGAAAATTGTGAAAGTAGCTACCCTGCCCCCCATAAATGTTTTTTTTCGAACGTGCAGGTTTTTTTGTTCTATATCGGACTCCGACTAATATCAGGGTTATCTAGGATTACGATACAACCAATAAAATCATAAAATATGGCAATTTGTAGTCACAGCATATAAACATTTGGCGCAGGGTAGTTACTTTCACAATTTTCAAAATGCCTATAACTCGAAGTATAAGGCTTTTGCAAGATTTTTTTTTTACTCTGAACCGTCATAAGCTGGCCTTTTCCTCGATACCGGCTTGACGTTGAGGCACGGGACATCCTGTATATGACTAATCTCATTAATAATGCTAGATCAAGAGGAAAGGAATTCGTTCAAGGATAAAGAAGGGAATCAAAGGAAAATTAGGTTATTTTTAAACGCAATTTTGAAATAAATTTTATGCTTGTAATTTATTTTTATCAAACACTGTTTATTCCACTTTTTTGTGACGGTATAACCCTACCGGTTTCAATGCTTTCACCTCATCTTCAGGGGAGCACAAACAAGACTTGTGCTACCCTGAAGATGAGGTGAAAGCCTTGAAACCGGTAGGGTTAGACCGTCACAAAAAAGTAGAATAAACAGTGTTTGATAAAAATAAATTACAATGTCTTTAAACCTCCACAACGTTAATGCCTTAACTATAAACAACATATAAATTTTATGTACTTATATCAATAGTTTTCAACATTTTAATTGTCTTGTATTATATGTATATAATGTACTGTAAAATGTTGCATTGCTAACCAAATAAATAAAGTATATGAACACCAAGATAAAATGTAGTGAAGATTTGTTCTCTGCCTACTGCAATAAAGGCATGTCACAGTGATGATCTTGACATTTATTGTAAAAGCGTAGTAAATATTTGATTTCCAGTTTTTTTCCCAATTGTTATTAGATTTATGTATCAATAAAAAAATATTTCTTCTGCAACTAAATAGGAACATAAAATAACCATTTATTACCTAAAATGAATTTTTAACTGTACAAATAACGGGTATTTAATTAACGAAACGATTATAGATTCTTCTTTATGTTCATAAGGTAAATTGAAAAAAATAAAAGCCTCTTTATAAAGTTTATATGCATTTACGTGCACCATCATAAATCATTCATTAAAAATGAAGGCCTTTGAAAATTCGTTTCGAAAAGAAAGAAACTTTACGAAGCTTTTCATTTTACAGAGCCTGATATTTTAACTCATTGGTATCCGAGTTGGCGTAACGTTAAGATGTCATTCTACGGACACCAATCATTGTTTTACAATGACAAAGTCAGTTAAAAAATATTGAGTCAAAAAAGTATGTTTAGAATTATTCACACCAATTTTACCTTAACACATATACCATCACACCGTCTCCCTGTCGAGGTAGGCAAACAGTACAGAACGCCAGACTTTCACATCTCGACACACATATACCTTATCATACACGAATTCTCAGACTTTCTACATTTACTTCTTTCAAAATATCGTTCACTTGATCCAACCATACTTGACTTGATTTTCTTTTGCCACTTGTTTCACTCGCATATTATGTGCAGTATATTTTTTTGTTAGTATTTCTCCAATCATTCTTTCCGCATGCTCAAACCATCTCAGAGTGCTCTTCTTGATCTTACTTAATACATTAGCCTTTATATCATATTCATCCCTAATCTATTTATTCCGGATTATGTCATACATTGTTACCCCATGTTTTATTCTCAGTGCTCGTAGTTCTACAGCATTTATTCGGCTCCTTACTTAATACATTAGCCTTTAGATCATATTCATCCCTAATCTATTTATTCCGAATTCTGTCATACATTGTTACCCCATGTTTTATTCTCAGTGCACGTAGTTCTACAGCATTTATTCGGCTCCTTACTTAATACATTAGCCTTTAGATCATATTCATCCCTAATCTATTTATTCCGAATTCTGTCATACATTATTACCCCATGTTTTATTCTCAGTGCACGTAGTTCTACAGCATTTATTCGGCTCCTTACTTAATACATTAGCCTTTATATCATATTCATCCCTAATCTATTTATTCCGAATTCTGTCATACATTGTTACCCCATGTTTTATTCTCAGTGCACGTAGTTCTACAGCATTTATTCGGCTTCTTACTTAATACATTAGCCTTTAGATCATATTCATCCCTAATCTATTTATTCCGAATTCTGTCATACATTGTTACTCCGTGTTTTATTCTCAGTGCACGTAGTTCTACAGCATTTATTCGGCTCCTTACTTAATACATTAGCCTTTAGATCATATTCATCCCTAATCTATTTATTCCGAATTCTGTCATACATTGTTACCCCATGTTTTATTCTCAGTGCACGTAGTTCTACAGCATTTATTCGGCTCCTTACTTAATACATTAGCCTTTAGATCATATTCATCCCTAATCTATTTATTCCGAATTCTGTCATACATTGTTACCCCATGTTTTATTCTCAGTGCACGTAGTTCTACAGCATTTATTCGGCTCCTTACTTAATACATTAGCCTTTAGATCATATTCATCCCTAATCTATTTATTCCGAATTCTGTCATACATTGTTACCCCGTGTTTTATTCTCAGTGCACGTAGTTCTACAGCATTTATTATAGTTATTTTATCCTTCTGTTAAAAATTAGAAAAGTAAAAAGGTAGATATAATTTACAGAAAGAAATGAATTTATTTTTGCTTTTGTATCCTTAATATATTTATATAATATTAAAGAAATTAAATTATGTGCAGTATATTTTTTTGTTAGTATTTCTCCAATCATTCTTTCCGCATGCTCAAACCATCTCAGAGTGCTCTTCTTGATCTTACTTAATACATTAGCCTTTATATCATATTCATCCCTAATCTATTTATTCCGGATTATGTCATACATTGTTACCCCATGTTTTATTCTCAGTGCTCGTAGTTCTACAGCATTTATTCGGCTCCTTACTTAATACATTAGCCTTTAGATCATATTCATCCCTAATCTATTTATTCCGAATTCTGTCATACATTGTTACCCCATGTTTTATTCTCAGTGCACGTAGTTCTACAGCATTTATTCGGCTCCTTACTTAATACATTAGCCTTTAGATCATATTCATCCCTAATCTATTTATTCCGAATTCTGTCATACATTATTACCCCATGTTTTATTCTCAGTGCACGTAGTTCTACAGCATTTATTCGGCTCCTTACTTAATACATTAGCCTTTATATCATATTCATCCCTAATCTATTTATTCCGAATTCTGTCATACATTGTTACCCCATGTTTTATTCTCAGTGCACGTAGTTCTACAGCATTTATTCGGCTTCTTACTTAATACATTAGCCTTTAGATCATATTCATCCCTAATCTATTTATTCCGAATTCTGTCATACATTGTTACTCCGTGTTTTATTCTCAGTGCACGTAGTTCTACAGCATTTATTCGGCTCCTTACTTAATACATTAGCCTTTAGATCATATTCATCCCTAATCTATTTATTCCGAATTCTGTCATACATTGTTACCCCATGTTTTATTCTCAGTGCACGTAGTTCTACAGCATTTATTCGGCTCCTTACTTAATACATTAGCCTTTAGATCATATTCATCCCTAATCTATTTATTCCGAATTCTGTCATACATTGTTACCCCATGTTTTATTCTCAGTGCACGTAGTTCTACAGCATTTATTCGGCTCCTTACTTAATACATTAGCCTTTAGATCATATTCATCCCTAATCTATTTATTCCGAATTCTGTCATACATTGTTACCCCGTGTTTTATTCTCAGTGCACGTAGTTCTACAGCATTTATTATAGTTATTTTATCCTTCTGTTAAAAATTAGAAAAGTAAAAAGGTAGATATAATTTACAGAAAGAAATGAATTTATTTTTGCTTTTGTATCCTTAATATATTTATATAATATTAAAGAAATTAAATTATATAATAATGAGTTGGGCTGATAATGGGTCAACGGATATTCCAAAGCTTTGGGGATTACTGCGGGCTTCTAGTAATAAATTACCCATGTCCCATACAATTACAGCTGTCGTGAGGTGAGGATGCTGTCTGGTGTATCGTAATCCCAACGATCTATAAGCTTTGACCCTTTGAAAGAACTGCGTGTGATAAAAGCTGGTATGAGAGAAGATAATGTTTTCGGAACTCACAAAGATTTTGTTGGCATTTGATCCACGAATGAGAGTGCATGCATTTAAATTCAAAATTATTAAACTCGTAGTAAAAGGCTTTTACAATCGATTGAGAAAGATCTGTCTGACTTGGAAGTTCGCAGATATATCCAAGAAAGATCTGTCTGACTTGGAAGTTCGCAGATATATCCAAGAAAGATCTGTCTGACTTGGAAGTTCGCAGATATATCCAAGAAATATACCAGAGACGAAAATTTCCTCGGAGAATTATTTACGCACATAATTTAAAAAAAATACATACATACATACCACCACATCATTTCCCTGTCAGATTGAGCCGAGAGGACAGAGCGCCAGGTTTTCCTGTCTAGATAATAAATACATTTGTATATAGGTATAGCCTTGGCAAATATTTCTACCATATATTACGAGGCGTATCCAGAAATTAATTGTACTGAGGCTCTCACGACCGGATGGATTTCATTTTCGACATGTTGGCTACACTTCCGTGTAGCCTGACCCTTCCCCTCTGCAACGAGACCGGTTCGAGGTCAGTACGTTGAGAAGTGTCGACGCGACAACACGTTTCGTGAAAAATGTCAACCCAATCTCCCGCCAAGTGCGAAATTTTGTAAAAAGGCAAGAGTTTTTGAGGCGCTGCAAACTCCCAAATTACTATCTCTTTACCTCCCTGAAGCTGTACATGGGTGGAAAAAGGTTTTAAACCGACAAGGAGCTAAAGGAGGAGGTGGAGAAGTGGACGGAGGGGTTGGCGGGAAACTACTTCGAGGAAGGCATCCAAGGCAATTACGGTAAACACGTAATTTTTTTGTTTAAATAAAAAAAATTGTAACCTACAAAAATTCAGTACACTAACTTTGTGGATATGCCTCGTACTTTGTAATAAAAAAGCTTTCATTGTATACGGTACAACCTAGCGGGTTTCAATAATGTGTGTTAATTTCATAAAATTAACTAGGAGGCTAAATAGGCTTAAAATGTTTTTTTTTTAATAATACTTCCTCTAGGGATGGATTGTAAGTTCTTAACCCTTATCATGGCATTGTAACACAGGTGTTACACTAATTTAGAGATTTTTTTTAAATCCAGAAACTGTAACGTAATTTCAAATATTGGAACACATTAAAATACTATACATGCACTATTGTGTGCAGTGGTATCATCTAGTGATAAATATTGACAACGCTACAACCTTTCAAACGATATCGGGTCAAAATGCCTGGACA
Source organism: Odontocerum albicorne (assembly GCA_949825065.1). Lineage (NCBI taxonomy): Eukaryota > Metazoa > Arthropoda > Insecta > Trichoptera > Odontoceridae > Odontocerum > Odontocerum albicorne. Next base: position 34,988,623 of record OX463852.1, on the reverse strand, counting down.
GCGTTGGTGCGTTTTGAAATTTGGGGTAAATAATCTTAATATCTTATTAATATCACTACATGTAGAGAAAATTTTATTCAAAACATTTTATTTGTTGATAATTCAGCTATGTAACATAAATGTTGTACATGTTTTAGATTATAGAATTATTTTATAGCTTTTTTGTGTTTTATAAAAATTGATATTTTGGCAATATAACGTGGGTGTTACATATAAAAAAAAAACTATAAGGAAAAGTTGTGATTTTTTCCCCTAATTTTCCTTCATAACTTACCATACAACAAGGAATCACCAAAGAAAAACGTTAATATTTGGATAAATTGAACTTTGCCAAGATAAGGGTTAAATAATTAAATATTTTTCTACCATAACTTTAGGCAACAGATGTACAATAGTTACTGTTTTCTTATTTACAAGGACAGAATAAATGAGACTTTCAACAAGCAAAAATACCGAAAACTTGATTTTAAGCATTATATATACATTTAAAAGAAAATTTTGAAGAAAGGAAACAGGGTTTTTTTAAGACGAAGCCCAGGAAAATTGGATGGCTTTTCTAATTGTTCCTGACACACAAGTGTCAGGCCCAGGCTGTGAAATTTAATAAATTATTCAATTTATCTTCTTCCAAAGTCAAAGTAAATTTATAGAGAAGAGGCAAGGTGAAATGTAACGAATAAATTACAAGGGAAAGAGTAAAACTCGTAAATATAATTTCAATTCCTTGAACTGAGATGAACAAATTAATATTTTATGTTTAGTTAAATGATCTTCTGAGAACGGTCCAGATATTATAATCGAAGGACTACAGGAAAATGATAACAGTATTTTATACCATATTTGATGTCCACAACAGTATTTTAGTGCCATCTTTGGTATATCGGAGTGAAACGTGGACGTGAACAATATTGAAAAGAGACGAATAAATGGGGTACAGTACCCGGCGGTAAGTAATACACATTGGGCTTAAGAAAGAGACTCGGCCATAATAAGCTTTGTAGAGTGTCGTCTCTGTCGCACGCTGCGACTGGCATATCGCGACGGAACACGTGTATGAATGACAGAGACGACGCTCTACAAAGCCGATTATGGTCGAAAGTCCGATGTGTATTACTTACCGCCGGGTACTGTAGAAATGCGTTTACTAAAAATAATATATAGGGTGACAGAATACAGAATGACGTTATTAGGGATGAATGTGACTTAAGAATAATGTGTTGATTAAAATGCAACGTGCAACAGCGTGAAGAGTCTTCGCTTAAGACAGCCGCGAATTTGAAACTTCCAAATGATGAGGAACTTGATGAGGTGCATAGCCGCGCGGTAACGCGCTGGACTTCTGTGCGGAAGGTCGTCGGTTCGAACCCCGCACTGTGCTACTCCCCTCGAACGACACAGGCACTTAAAAATACCTATGACTTCGGTAATAACTATTCTTTAAAAAAAAATAGAAGCAGAGGAAGACCAAATAAATTAATATAAGAAAAGAAGAACATGAGGATATGATGAGACTCGGACCATGCCCGAGTGATTGACGAGATGGAGGAAAAAGATCCAAGCAGTCGATCCCAAATGGATGGGATAAGGCAAGGGAAAAGAAGAAGGAGCCAAAGGTCGAGAAAATTGGTATGGACAGGCCATGTAAACATATTTCGCGACCGTTAGAATACAAAGGATTATCTCATCAGCAGATCGGAGGGCCAGTCGATATATAGAAAGCATTTATGTAGTAAATAGATATTACATTTTTGTTGTATACAGTGAAACCTGATGGGATTTATTGCAATGTGGCAATCTCTTCCGATCAACAAGAAACATGTAAAATAGACCTTAAATTAAAATAAGACATTATTTTTTTAAATAATCTAACTTCCGACGAGAATCGAAACACACAAACCCTAGATTGGAAGACAGACGTCTTACCAGCTTGGCTACAGAGATCGCTGGTAAAGGTATCGAGTTTTGGAAGATAATACAAAAAATATTAAAGGTTAACTTTTCTACTTAAGAAAATTATATACGGTAGTAGCGTAGTTGGTTAACGCAGCTTCCCGGATAGAGAAGGTCATGGGTTCGTTACTGCAGGAATATGTAGTTTACTATTTTGAGGCGAGGCAATATTTTCTCTGAAATTTAAATTTTAAGCATATCTAATAAACACGCTGCACCATTTTGTCAACGGAAGTGTTAAATTGGGAAACTGACAAAATGCACATTTGGAAAACGAAACAATTGTTGCAGTGATCTGCAGTGCAGATATTGATCGCTATTACCGCGCCTCAGGCAGGCTGAGGTCACAGCTGGAATTTGGTGTTTCTGAAACAATCGTTTTATTTAACGTTCCTGTCATAACAAAGATTTGAGTACGAGTTGAACGTAAGCTGGAATAAGAATCTAAATTCCTCTAATTTTATAATCGTGACAATGAAACCACATTTAAGCGACTATTTTCAATGCAAAGTAAGATAAATGCGGTAGAAATGAGAGCGTCGCGTATGTGTGGAAACATTATGTATGATAGAATAAGAAATGAGAACATTACAAAAAAATGTATGATAGAATAAGAAATGAGAACATTACAAAATAATGTATGATAGAATAAGAAATGAGAACATTACAAAAAAATGTATGATAGAATAAGAAATGAGAACATTACAAAAATAATGTATGATAAAATAAGAAATGAGAACATTACAAAAAAATGCGGATTGAAAGAAGGTGTAGTGTTTAATATGAATAAAAGGTCATTAAGATGGGGCGACCGCGTAGAGAGAATAAATTATGAAAATGTTTATACTCAAAAACTGCAAAATTTACATAGGAAAAAAAGACGAGAGCATTCAGTGTATTTACAGAAAACTGCTGTCTAGTATAAGTTTACTTTAAAATACGTTAATTTAGAAGGGTTTCGCTACTATCTGCAGCTTTTGCAATCCGCAGGGATGGGGTTTGAAACCTATCTCCCGTGGATAACGGGGGACTACTGAGATTAAAAATAATTGTAAAAACCTCTTTAAATCATGCATAAATAAAAAAAAACACATCAAAAATGCTATCATTGATAGCTTAACGACTAACAATTCTTGATAAAATGTCATAAAAATAAAGATTAATCAAAACTTTAATTTAATTTTAGTTCATATTTGATGATTTCTGAAGATGTTCTTTGAGAGAAACCGATAAATGGGCAAACCTGTAAAATTTTGTGTACGCAATAAGCAATATTTCTAAAATGGATAATATCAAGGTAGTCGATGATGATGAATTAAATACAGTATTGAAATCACGACCCATAAAATAGTTTCGTTCTGTTTACACCAGCAATCCGTTACATCGGCGCTTTTATAAACTCCAACTGGCGAATACATAAAATGAAATCGTTTTTTTTTATAAACTGACCGTCTGAGAGCGGCGCGGCGTTTATGCCCGACAGTTAATTGCAGACGTCTGCATTCAAGTGATTGACGATCACCTCAGTTGCATAACCAAAGACGGGGAGAATCTTCTTCTTCTTGATCAACATTCCAATGCCAGTCGAGGTGCAGTTCTTTTTCTCAAAGTCGATTGCGAATTCTTCGAAACTGGTTTGCGTTCCTTATCTGGGTCTGAAGATTTTAACTTTGTCGTTCCGGAATGGGGTACACTTTAATACGAGTACATCTGTGGCCTAATTAATCAGGTGTTTGTCTTCCATTAGGGGATTTGTGGCATGATTTATGATGATACTTTGGCTTTAAATCGGTTTTCGGTCGGTTTTTAATTCATAGAACTCAATTTTTAAATTAAAAAATCTAAATTAAACGTTTCAATAATTCTATATCATTCGTCATACAATGGCCTTATCAAACAACGAGTGAAGCTTAGCTACGTGGCAACGTAACTAACTTTCGCTTCGTAGCTAAGCTTCACCCACAGTTGGATAAGGCCACTGTATGGCGAAATAGATGTCGTTGTGTAAGCTTAGCTAACATACTTGGCAACGTAACTAAGCTTAGCTTCCTAGCTAAGCTTCACCCACAGTTTGATAAGGCTATTGTATGGCGAAACAGCTTTCGTTGAGTAAGCTTAACTACATGGCAACGTAACTAAGCTTCGCTTCGTAGCTAAGCTTCACCCACAGTTTGACAAGGCCATTGTATGGCGAAACAGCAGTAAATCAATAAAATTATAGTTATCAAAGCGTTTATCTCCCTAACCTTTCAACGTATTTCTCCGTTGGTTGGAGAAGATTCATTGCCTCATGGCAATAAGCTCGCTAAGTTGTAATGTATACAACGGTAGTGCAATACAACACACTTGAATCAGTATGAACGGAAAAACAGTATGAACGATATATTGTACTTTTTATGTAGTGTTTGATGAGGAGTTTTTGGGTATAATTTCGATAAGGGTGTTGAGATTATGATGTGGTTAAAATTATGTATGTGATATTGTAATTTATTTTATCAAACACTGTTTATTTCACTTTTTGTAACGGTATAACCCTACCGGTTTCAAGGCTTTCACCTCATCTTCAGGGGAGCACAAACAAGACTAAATTCTGTTCGAACTGGTACCGATATACGGGTTGGGGATTGAGGGCTGAGGGAGGCATGGGACGATCTCGGCTAGCAGCGGAGAGATTTTTGGGATATACGTATTTACCAAATGTTCGCCTCGGTGTACTGACTTAGAAATTTCTAGGGCCTCTAATCTGTCCAATTTATTTCCGTTACTACTGATATCGAAGAATTTAGCATCATCGATAGAAAAAGTATGGTTTTCACGGTGATAATGATTAGCCATTTCAGAATAAATTAGAGAACTTGTTAAGACGGATTTGTGTTCACGAAATCTCTTTTCAAAGGATCTTCCGTTTTACCGTTACAAAAAGTGGAATAAACAGTATTTGATAAAATAAATTACAATGTCTTTAAACCTCCACAACGTTAATGCCTTAACTACGAGTATAAACTATATGTATGTGATAGTTGGAGGTTATAATGTGTGTAACGATGTGAATGTTTTCGTCTTTACGGCAACATTAAATTTGTGATTTAGGAATGAGACCACTTCGCCACAGGCTATGCTCAATGAAGAAATTGTCTATATTCACAAAATGGAGAGTTTTTAGCATTGCTATGTACGTGTACACGACGATTTGCCTTTGCATTAAAATGACGTAAATTTTAAATTATGTATTGAGGATAGTGAAAAATAAAGACAAAAAATGTCAGCAGATAAATAATGACTCGACATATAGTAATAAACAAGTCATTGTTTCATTTTTTGTTACAATAGACAAAAAACATGGGAATTTGAGGAATAAAAACAATATTTATTTGCCTATATTGTTGCTTAAAGACACAATTCTAACGGGGTAACTTTATACCCCGTTTTGGAACTCGACCCCATTCCGTAATAGAGGGTGCTTAAGGTTAAACCGCTTTTTGCTCCTTGAATAATTTTTACGATTCTTTTTCCTTCTAAAGATTTGTATAGTGATTTGAATAACTCGAATTTAATACTCCAGCATGCAAGACAAAAGCCGACATTCAATTTGAATACACCTTGAAGATCTTTTTATCTGGTTACTGTTGTAGCTGACAAAGGAATAAGGGGAAAATGTTTATATATCACAAATGTGGTACAATCATACAATAACCAAAGAAACGAAGATGCGAGTTAAATAGTTGTTTTTTCACAACCACCTTTTATGTAGTCCGAGCGAAATGTTCGTTCATTGAATACATTTATTTGAGATCTTAACACGACATTGCATCGCAGTATTTTGGTGCCGTATTAAAGTAATGATTAAAACTATACCTAACTGAATATCGTTGAATTTTTTTGCAGTGGCTTACGAAAATACTGCTTCCAATATAAAGGATTTTTCAAATTGAGCGGTTTTTCTAATTCTTAGAATTGGATAAAACACAGATGGCGTAGCAAACTTGCCTGGGTTTTGTGACATTTGAGAAGTGTAATATATGATATTTATAAAAATGGAGTCGTATACAATACAACGCGTTGAAATTGAGAATTATTTTATGTATTGTAATCTCCGGAAACGGTGATGTTAATTGCCCACCAAGATCATGTGATCTGACACTGTTGGACTATTTTCTCTGGGGTTACGTAAAAACCAGGTCAATAAGAATGACCCCCAATCAATTCCTGAGCTGGAGGATGAAATTATTCGCGTTATTGGTGAGTTAGAACCGCAATTATGCCAAAATGTCATCGAAAAATTTGACAAAAGAGTGGACATCTGTGGAGCTGCAAGAAGTGGACATTTGGCGGATATAGTTTTTTTGTGTTTAAATGTCATACATTATACTTCAATGAACAATAAAAAGTTTTTTGAAATCAAAACAAATTGTGTTTTATTCAAGAAATTAAGAAACCGCTCAATTTGAAAGACCCTTTACAAGGCAGAAAACAGGACGAAATCGACATTTACTAAATTATAATTTCATGAAACTAATTTTCAAATATAATTTTTGAATCTTAATTATAATTACGTTGGACGCAGAGCACCCGATCACATTGTGAACCAGGCAATCTCCATAGATCTTCTTCGAATAACAACCAGAGGAAGACCAAAGAATTCATGGGTGGTGCAAAAAGATAACCTGATGCAGAGGCACGGCCTGGGGGGCGTAGTCGGGGACAGAAGAGCCTACAACCTGAGGACGAGGAGAGCTGACCCCAACAGTCTTCGCAGACAATGAGTTGGGATGGAGCCAGGGAGAAGATCTTAATTATAATTAATGTTTTTAAATATTATATTCCTTATTTTTTCTGTCTTTATTATATTTGATTAATTCCTAAAATAATGGCTCGTTGTATTACATAATTCTGCCCGATGGTTCGAATAAAATTATTATTTGTAATAAAACCTAATAACTTAACTTCGCATTGTTTCGTAACACTTAGGAGCGCTAGATGAACGTTTGTTAGACAGATGAATGGTTGAATTAAAATAGGCACTAAGTACCAAAAAAAAAACAAAAAAAAACTAAGTATGCAGTTTCATTATATATGACATATAGAACGAAACGGCATACTTTGTTTTTTTTTTGGTACTTAGTGCCTATTTTAATTCAACCATTCAGACATTGCATGTAAGGATAACAATACATTTATATGACAGGAGGAACGTGGTGAATAATTTCAGTACATTTTGAGCAACCTTTAATGATTTAACCCTATTTTAGAAAACAACTTCGATGTATAGGAGTGAAACGTGGACAATAACTGAAAAGATCCTAATAAATCCATGATCGGAAAGACGCTGAAGATTTTCGGCGAGATAAGAGGGGGCGGCGGGACAGTTAAGGTTATTGTACAAAACAATAGATAGAGTGTATGAATTTGGCGTCTATTTCTAACATTCAACCAGTTCAATGCCTTCTGGTATGAAGTTATATGATCGTACTTTCGTAGGTTGAAAATAAATCTTAGACAAACATTTTGAAGACGCTGTAATTTGTCCAGCTGTTCCTCTGTAACATCCACGTCACAGAGGTCCACATAGTCCAGAATCGAAAAGAGCAGAGATTGCACGAGTAAAATGTTGGTTTTAGTAGGCAGAAATCTTTGTAACACTTTAAGGGAATAAAGGCTGAAGAAGATCCTTCGGCTTACCTCATTTATTAGATCTCGCCATGAGAAAGCTATGTATTAATCTATTAGCACTCCTAGGTTTTTAATAGTTTTATGTAATGGTATGATAGAGCCATCAAGTAATATTGAAGAGAGAGTGTCAGTGTTGAATTTACCGAGAAGCTGAGGGCTGCCAAGGATAGTATGATTGGAAGTAAATTATATTTTGAAAGAAGGAAAAGTAAGAGAAATCATAGGAGATGTATGAGAAGGTTTATGGATGTGGAAGAGGCAAAACATGTTTATCGAGATGTCATCTCTGCCTATCCCAGCAGGGAAAAGGTGTTATATATGTAAATTTGCATATACGCTCTAATATACGAATATATTATTATTAGAACGTTTTATTCACACCACTCATGAAAAAGTTATTCCTTACCAAGACAAAGCCTCATATGTGTATACCATATAGGACAGGTACGGGAAAATAATCTTACTGAGTGCGTAGCAATTTGCTATGATAAATGGCAGCAATAAGATACTCGTAACATATACGAGTATGCCACATATTTGAGTTTAACTGTCCACATAGCGATACCAAAAAAAAGGATAAAGGAATATGATATATCGTCTAAAATTTTGATAGAACTCTTTCCCTTTGTATCGGAAGCATACTTTAACATCGATAGCGCTTTTATCGTTGCTCAATTTTTCACACAGCACCGATATCTTCGTATCTTGAATGTTTTGGCTACACGCTCGAGTTTAAACGATGGAATAGTGTTAGTGTTTACTTCTCGAATACATAAGTGGGCGGAGATCGATTTCTGAGAAAATAACATTGACGTATGAACATGTGTTATTTTGCTAAAATAGTATGCCTGATTTCATTGGAATAAACACAAGCTATAATGTAATTGATTTTTAGAGTAGATTTTAAAATGTTCGTTTCAATAAAAAATTCCGACGTTAACTTTGTGAGACTCCATATTAGAACATCATTACGCAATTTACCTACTGCGGCAAACAGCAAACATTCCTATCTCAACAGACATATTTCGCCTCTTCGTCATTGCGCATAGATCTCTTTTAGTAGTTCCTACGATTTATCTTACAACAAACATTCCTTCTTTCAAAATAAATATCATTCACTTGATCGAACCATATTTTCGTTGGTCTTCCTCTATCACCCCTTTCACTCATATTTGCACTGTATGTTTGTCTTGTTAGTCTTTCTTCATTCAGTCGTTCAACAAGCCCTAACTATTATCCCTGGTTTTAAGTCGAAGTATCTTCTTACTGGGGATGCTTAGTTACAGATCATTAGAGTGGAAGATCTCTTTATTCGATTGGTTGTCGCCTTTTTTTAGCCCATCCGTCCTGAACAGTCTTGGTTTGTATGTTCCGGATAATTATCTGAGGTAACACACCCTGAACATAGATCGTTCTATCAACCTTCAAGTCGAACCAACCTGCCTTTGGAAATGCCGGTAGGTAGAGCAATCACACTGTTTAACCGTGTGTGTCCTCATATAGACGTGTTTCATGTGTCGCTCAGTTCCTTCAGGAAAAACTCACAAATTGAGTGTAATACTTGAAACAATTTATTTTTTTATATTACTTAACATGCTATATTTTGTCATGTTTTAGTGTAACATACACAGTACTTAACATGCTATATTTTGTCATGTTTTAGTGTAACATACACATTACTTAACATGCTATATTTTGTCATGTTTTAGTGTAACATACACATTACTTAACATACTATATTTTTTCATGTTTAAGTGTAACATACACATTACTTAACGTGCTATATTTTGTCATGTTTTAGTGTAACGTACACATTACTTAACATGCTATATTTTGTCATGTTTTAGTGTAACATACACATTACTTAACATTCTATATTTTGTCATGTTTTAGTGTAACACACACATTACTTAACATGCTATATTTTGTCATGTTTTAGTGTAACATACACATTACTTAACAAGATATATTTTGCCATGTTTTAGTGTAACATACACATTACTTAACATGATATATTTTGTCATGTTTTAGTGTAACATACACATTACTTAACATGCTATATTTTGTCATGTTTTAGTGTAACATACACATTACTTAACATGATATATTTTGCCATGTTTTAGTGTAACATACACATTACTTAACATGATATATTTTGTCGTGTTTTAGTGTAACATACACATTTTTACTATTGTTTTTTTATCAAATAAGTCTTCAATTTTTTAATTGTTCTATAAATATTTATGTTTAATCTGATTCCAACAAATTTTTCACATTTTTAAATTATAGGAACAAATTTTATATTCACAATGTAGCACATATGTTATATTATCATCATTATATAATAATTCACTGCTGCTACGTTTTTTCTGTAACTTCTCCAAAATTGTCTGTCCATTGCTGTTAACTGTCGTGTTACGCTTTCCATTTCACCACCCAGTATGATTTAAGGTGCATTCTAGTTAGGTTTGGTCCTTGTCCAAATTGGGGAACCGGGCAAAGGACTTGTTAAATAAATTAATGTATATTTTTTTATATATTGCGTTGTTTTTTCCACCAATAAACAAAGTGATTATTATTATATAAAAGTGCCAAATACGGTGGCGTTTAAAATTTGAATTAATCATCAAAACACGTAAATTAGCGTGCCATTAATCATATATGCGATTGATTATTCAGACGTTGTTTCGCATTATTATTCTCGGCAATTTCGTAATTAGCGTTAGAGAAACAAAATATATGTAAACTCGAGTAAATTTAAGAATGGGCTATTAGCATCATATGGAAAAATAAAACGAACATATTTTTTATTTCAGTCTTGTATGTACAAGATTGTGGGCTGAAAAACATATGATGTCCTCGCGGCCGAACTCCCCCTATATTGGTAGGGTGTATCTCGGCCGGAGGGATGTTATGAGATGAGCTCAGACCTTTTGATAGCTTCTCATTCAAATGTATTTTCTGCTATTTATCTTGATATATGTGCGATTTTGGAATGTATTTATATAATACATGTATTGCTATCAATAAACCTATATTTATTTATTTTATAACTTCGCGAAAATATCCACATTCTTGGAGAACACTGACGTTCTCTTCGATTGGGCGATGAAAGACCCCTTTGATTATTATATTAACACGCCATACCTCTTTCACATATCTTCATTTGAGTCCAAACTACGCCACTGTGGAACTCACATTCAAGAATTGTCAGCTGTGCATGATCCTTATTCATCTAGAATACAGAATTTAAACAAAATAAAACATTACTCAGAATATCATATCATCTTAATGTTCGTTAATTTCTTTAACTGATTCCTTTGCTGTAGTCTTACCATTATGGATTGAAAGAAATTGCTATTCATGGGTTGAAAGAAATTGGTATTAATAATAAGTCTGTCAAATGAACCATGTGCAGATTCCTTCTTCGTCGTGACTTCAATACTGAGGAACATGAACTACAAATATGTAGACCATATTCATGTTATTTTTTTGGAAAAAAATAGTGCTGCGGTTTCCTATTGCCTTCCGAATCGTATGTGTTGTATATCTTGTGAGCCCTACCACCAAACACGGTATTTTGAAGTGATGATACTAGGTCCAAGATATGTGTTGTATATCTTGTGAGCCCTACCACCAAACACGGTATTTTGAAGTGATGATACTAGGTCCAAGATATGTGTTGTATATCTTGTGAGCCCTACCACCAAACACGGTATTTTGAAGTGATGATACTAGGTCCAAGATATGTGTTGTATATCTTGTGAGCCCTACCACCAAACACGGTATTTTGAAGTGATGATACTAGGTCCAAGATATGTGTTGTATATCTTGTGAGCCCTACCACCACACACGGTATTTTTGAAGTGATGATACTAGGTCCAAGATAAAATGTGCCGTAAGCAGGGGGCATAAGTGATGTGGAAATGTTTTGGGATTTACTTATGTGGATAGCAGTTGGGTGGATTACGAGAGAGGATAGGTAATAACACAAAGTGTAATTACACATATGTACACAAAAGAATAAATACAAAGTACAATCTTAAAATAACTAGTGTATGTATTTTGGCCCGCCTACACGGGCTATAAGCCGTCTTGCTCCAGATACTGAAGAATTATTCCAGATTTACGATGGGATCCGCAAAGATAAATATCTTCGGTCCACGACGAGAAATGGCCAAGTAAAAATAAATATTGCACTAAAAACTCATTTCTTTGTGGTGCAGTGAAAGAAAACATGTCTTCAATCGGAAGACTTCGAATTTGATTCATGTTTGTGACCAAAGAATAATAATAATAATAAAATGATAATTTATACAGCACCGTTCAGAGAACAGACTTATCAAATGCGCTCTAACTCGGGATCGAACCCAGTATTGAAGAAATATGAAAAATATTAAATAAGTTGAGTTTAAGCAAGGCCGTACTCCACAGTACGGTATTGGTTTAAGGATAGGAAGGTAACGGCTGCGGCCTTTAGATTAGCTACATCCTCGCATCTGCATATATTTAGAAAAATATATTTTGTAAAGAAATCGCATAAAACTTTTTACCAAGGGAAGACGAGTAACAAAGAAACTTTGGAATATCTTCCGATATGTGATAGTAACACATTCGGCTTTTGGTGGAGGGTTGCGTTTATGTGTAATATTTATATATAATGTAAAATTGTGATAAAACGCTCTCCGAGCACTTTTTAAAATTGCACAAGTTACCCATATCGCAAACACTTAGGGACAGACCATATTATTACATGAGACCAGTTAGGGCAAAACCCCGGTTTTAATACTCCGCTTTATTGTATGGAAAGAATAGTGTTCAATTTATTTTATATTCAAGCTTATTCAAAATTTTATGTTGTAAAAAAAATACTGAATATAAATAAACCTGCCAGATTGCATTGTACATTGTAGTCACATACTAAAGGCAGTGGCTCTAAAAAATTCCTAGGGGTGTTCGAAACAAGCAATCCAACTGAATTCATTATCCTGCCTCTTTATAACTATAACATACTAGTTGCAGCCCGTGAAATATTCACGGAGGTAAAACAAATTCAATGAAAATATATATACATAAATGTAAAATTTGTTTATATATATCATTTATACACCGGTTTAAAAATTGTTAGCTAGGTATATAAAATTCGTTCAATATCACGGACCCACCGAGGTTCAAATTTTGAATTACTTTCGCAGAGAATCCAAGTATTCGTCTCTTGCTCTCTTGTATTAAAAATTCAATTCTCGTATTCTTTCTTTGACGACAATAATCGTACGGGTTTTGGCCTATTTATATTATGATATATTTTTTATATATTGTTTATAGTTAAGGCATTAACATTGTGGAGGTTTAAAGACATTATAATTTGTTTTATCAAACACTTTATTCCACTTTTTGTAACGGTATGGCCCTACCGGTTTCAAGGCTTTCACATCATCATCAGGGGAGCACAAACAAGACCTGTCTTTAAACCCTCACAATGTTAATGCCTTAACATAAGAAAAATATCTTACCGACAAGGTCACATTGATATTTTAAAAAATGTATTATGAATTTCTCATCAAACGATTTGGTCACTTCTCCCTTTACGGCGACGAAATTTGCTTTAGTTTTTAGTTAATAGTCCACAAATTCGTGGGTTCTATTTCCAGATTATAACAGCATGGGTGTAAATACATAAATATTTCATTTTTTACTCATCTGATGTAATATCTCTCTTTGACCAGCTTTCATCTCTAAAATCCCATTAGGATTTTCACAGTTTCCTGTCTCGTTAATTCCGCTTATGTTTTAATTCCTCAAGATATAAATTAATGAACCTTTCCCGTGACTCGAGCTTCCATTCTTAATTTTTTTCTTTTATTTCAAAAGATTTATATTATTTTTGCTTTATATCAAGTAATATTTTTCGCTACAACTCGTTATAATTATTATTTTCGTAGCATTAACTTCGTAACACTGCATAGGAGAAAGATATGAAAATAAATGTTGCGAAATCTAAAGAAAAGTAATTGCGATATATACTATAGGTGAATAATGAAAAATTGGAGCAAATTGAGGAATTTTGATTTTGTATACGCAGTATTTTCTCAGACGATGGAAGAGTTAAGAGGGATATCGAACGACATGTAGCGATTATCTCTCTCTCGACAATTTTTTTTTATATTATATTAGGAAAACATACAGTGTTTATGTCGGTATTATTACTGATATCTATGGGTTTCGAAACACCATTTAACAGTTTTCGCATATGGTTTCAATATGTACACTTAATTATGTTAGGAGATTGGTAAGAAGGTAGTAGGCAGGCTTTAAGTAATGTTGAAAATTGTTAACTAGGAGACAGTCAGGGATGAGACAGTCAGAGATCCACACCAAACCAGCTCCTGTATATGTGCAATCTAATCGAGTTTGTAGAAGAGTTAAATAAATCGAATTCCGGGAAGTCTTCCAGGTTGTTTACGAAGTTAGATGCTCTTACAAAGAATGAATTTTGTCTGTACTTGGTCGCACTAAAGGGGATGTTCAGCCATTTAGTATGTCTTGCGGAGATTATGTCGCGTGTTTGTCTTTATCTTCCATTCTCACATTATTTCCCCTTTTTTCAGTTGTCGGTGTGATTTATAAATATTTATTTATGTTTCACTCTCTTCTTTTTGTTACAAACATGCACTTTTGTTACAAACATGCAATCTGGTGTATTTATTGTCATTGAGGTGCACGGCCACGCGGTGACGCACCGGACTTTTGTGCGAAAGGTCGTCGGTTCAAACCCCGCGCTGTGCTACTCCCCTCGAATGACGCAGGCATTTTTTACGCCTAGTATTCGGGGGTATAAAGATACTTATGACTTCCTTTATATCTATTACTTCAAAAAGAGGAAGAAAAAAACATGCCGATGTGCTCTGATCGTCTCACTTCGGTGTGCTATCGGATCCAATATAGCGGTGTAGCCGGTGAGTTTGCTGGTATGCAACGGCCCACTTACTAAAAAAAACTCCACGGCACAGCTTCGCTTTTCAATTAAATTGACGTTGGAATGATAAAGGGATCCTTGACTACGAAGTCCAGCAACGACGATGATTTGTTGTCACATGGTACTTTATTTTAACCAATCACAAAGATGTTCGAGATACTTGAAACGAAAACAAAACAGATGCCGTTCTTAAAAATCCATCCGAGAATGCTCAGAATTTCTTGTATCATCGTATATCAAACACCGAGGTACTATTATATCAAACTACCGATCAGGTGTAGAATGAGAGCTCTTAAATACCATAAAATGCTGAAAGATTGCCTCTCTGGATTATTTATTGATATAATAAATAATACCACTTCCTTAACCTTTCCTTCCCTGTGTTGGGTATCTTCTACACGTTACTTCTAATAACCATCAATATCTCTATAAATATTATAAATACAAGGTTAAGATTTTAGGCATTCCTCCATAATATATTTACGCATTGATTTAAAAAATAATATAAATAATAATCAGAATTTATCGACTACATCGAGGTGTTTTGTAAAGATCGAAAACAAATTCGCATTTAAACGCTGCGAGTGCCTCGTCTTGACGATAGGTGAATAGTATGCGGGAAGCGCGACACTATATTCGCATCTCACTCTTGCATACTAGACTAAATTGCGAGGAGCTGAATTGTCTCAACGTCGCAAGCATTAAGCGTAAGCGCCGGGGTATGCGACTGACGTTCCGCGCCACTAGTGGCTTCTAAGCTTGCAAATAGGTTAGACGTACGCCCGTTCCGTGAGCGTTGCCAGATGGTTTTTTAATGTTTTCAGCAAATAAATCTCAATTATTATAATTTTTAACTTCAATTATAATTAATTAAGGGGATTATCTATGAATGTTCTTATTTTTACCGATTTAAAATCGCTAATTTTTTATTGCGTACTCACTACCCAACACCAGAGCACGCGTATTATTTTTATCACCGTAAGGGAAGGGTTAAACTAATATTGACGGACAAAATCGAGAGTCGAAGCGGAATCGGTAGAATGTAAAAATCTTGGGTACGCAACATTCGCAAATAGACGCATATCCGCATAATAGACGCATATAACAGTTGAGGAGCTGTTTCGTGCCGCCAAAGTATTATTTTCTCAAGAGTGATGGCCAGCGTCAGGGGGACCACCGGACATGGCACGAAAAGACGAAATGAAAAATTTCAAAATATTTTTAGATGCATTTACGTCTATCCGTCTGCTTACATACGCAGATAATTTACGAGTTATTTAAACACTTCATATAATTTCACTCTCAACTGAGACGACACTCGTTATCTCTAGCTTGGTTGACCATGTCATATTTTATAACTTTCGCTTGCAATGCGCAGTTTCATATCTGTTTTATATAGCTACGATAAGTTATTAATACGCGTTGACTCAGCCAATTAACGTATTTTCCATATATTACAACTATTTTCGAGTAGGTTCATTTTATACTCCTAATTTCGTCAATCAAATAGACCAGAGTTTGTAATAGAGAAAAGTTAAAAGTACGAATAATAAAAGATTGGATGTAAGAATATAGATAAATTAAATGAGTGTTTCTGGATAGATGAGTGTGGAGATCGCCTAATTCAAAGGGGAAACGGTGAGATTATACGTATATCTAAAATTCTTACATATCAGTGGTAACGGAAATAAATTGGACAGATTAGAAGCCCTAGAAATTTCTAAGTCAGTACACCGATCGGAACATCTGTTGAACAGTTATTTCCCAAAAAGGTCTCCGCTCTTGGCCGAAATTGTCCCGTGCCTCCCTCACCCC
The DNA here is from genome assembly GCA_949825065.1 of Odontocerum albicorne. Classification (NCBI taxonomy): domain Eukaryota; kingdom Metazoa; phylum Arthropoda; class Insecta; order Trichoptera; family Odontoceridae; genus Odontocerum; species Odontocerum albicorne. The sequence continues at coordinate 34,972,212 of OX463852.1, read as the reverse complement.
CCCAGCTTCCAGCCGTTGAAGCGTGTATATCAGTACCAGTTCGAACAGCATTCGGTCTTGTTTGCGCTCCCCTGAAGATGTGGTGAAAGCCTTGAAACCGGTAGGGTTATATCGTCACAAAAAGTTGAATAAACAGTGTTTGATAAAAATAAATTACAATGTCTTTAAACCTCCACAACGTTAATGCCTTAACTATAAACAACATATAAATGTGTTAGATATTTGTATTCAACATACCGATGGAATTTTTCAGGTAAATCTCGACGAAATACAAAAATTAATAACAAAGATTAATTATGCAATATTTCTCTAAATACTTACCCATTTGCCGGTTTTGCTAAATCATAATGTACAGTACCCGGCGATAAGTGATATACATCGGGGTTAAGAAAGAGACTATCGACCTTAATCGGCTAACTTCGGTTTTGTAGAGCGTCGTCTCTGTCATTTATGCACGTGTTCCGTCGCGATTTGACAGTCGTTGTCAAGCGTTCTAGGTGAGTAGAGTTTGCTCGGTAAACAGCGCTAAATAAATTGTAATTTAATACATACTATTAAAGTTCAGTTCAATCTACTTGAAATGCTGTTTTCTTGACATTTGGACCCATAACAATTTATATTTTATATATATAAAGGTAAACATGAAAGACAATTTTTTTATTTATTTTGTTATTTATAGTTATTGTTGAGGTTTAAATACATTGTAATTTATTAAGTCACACACTGTTTATTCCACTTTATATAACGGTATAACCCTACCTACAAACAAGCCTTGTTTTTGCTCCCCTGATGATGAGGTGAACACCTTGAAACCGGTAGGGTTGTACCGTTATATAAAGTGGACTAAACAACGTTTGACTGAACAAATTAAAGTTTAATTTATTTTTTATTTTTTGATACCATGTTTCTTATCTAGCAAGTTTCTATTTGGAGTTGATACTCGTATGTCGTGGGTGTTCCCATATTCTGTTTTCAATGCGTTACTGTTATCGTGTGAAATGCTTTGAACTCCTTTGTTTATGTTCATTTAACATAACATTTGCGTACATTACATTATTATTCACATGGAATTTTCACTTTAGAAAAAAGTTTAATTAAATTCGGATTAATTTAAAGAATACAATGGAGAGTTCTGGTGTTCAAAACGTTTAAAACATTACCGCCATAGTCGGTATGAACCAACTATTTGTATAAGTTATGAATTAGCAAAAAGAAACTTTTAAATATTGACTAGGAATTTAAATAGCGTTATTTCGTAACACCGGTTATCCCAAGATCGCGCCGAGAATTTATTTTAAGCAGCAAGTAAACGACAGTAAGAAACAATTCAAATGAAAAATTGTCTCCAAGGAATACTCCAGGGACGCATGAATGTTAATCAAACATGCTAATCACTACGCCACGGCGCTGATATTAGCTATGTATTTATTTTTTAAATATTTTGATACAAATACATTTAGGGAATTTATTGCATTAAAACATTTTTTTCCAGTCAAGTAGCGTTTCCATGACCACGTCTTAAACTTAGTATATGAAAACAACATAAATATACAGTACAAATGTAAGTGGAAGGCGTGGTAGAGGAAGACTAAGGGTAGTTTAGTTGGACTGAATGAATTATATTTTGAAAGAAATAAAAGTATTGTAATAAGTAAGAGAAATCGTAAGAGCAAATGGATGTGTGTCGAGATAGAAAAAGGTTGGCGACATGTAGTTTCTACCTACCCCAGCAACGAAACGGTGTAATGGTATGTATGGAAACAATATTTAGGAAAAAGTGACGAAAATTGAATTTAAGAGATAAATGTCAAGGATAATAAGGGTGAGGGTGGGAATTTTCAATGCCTTGATAAAATAACAAATGCGAAAATATTTTAGTTTCTAATTAATTTATATGATAAATGTATTAAATAATTTTACACGAAATGTGGAAGACTCGCTATTCAAGTTAAAGGAATAATTATGTTTTTAGTTCAACAGAATATATATTATGATAATTTTGATATAAATCATGTAACAAAAAAAAAACGTTTCATTTAGTCAGCAGACATCTTCAACGTTGATATACACCTATTCCTCGATTTAAAGGAATTTTCTTGGAATGTATCTTCCGCGGAAATCGAGAGATGAGTGTATTTTAAAATCACTGACGCAAATATTTTAATTTTCATACTTTACCAGAAAACTCAAAGTTGAAGGAAGATCAAATCAAATAGAAAGATAAGCTTACCTGTAACAAGAGAGAAAAACACATTTTTAAATATTGGTTCAAAATAAACAAAATACATTATGCTAATTAACTATATTTCTTGAATGGTACATAAGTATTTTTTTAAGAAAAAATAGTTTAGAGAGTAATGCAAATAGGTCATTTGTTTTTGATCAGCGCAGAAGAAAACATGTGTTTTTTACTGTAAACAGTTTCAACTTAAAAATAGTAGAAAAATAAAATAAAAACTCCATAGAAAAGATATATGATATACAATCGTTTTTACACACTTTCCTTTTACTGTACCCAATAAAAATAATTAATTAAAACACATGTGCAGACGCTTTTGTCAAGTTTGTAATTAACTTGAATTGTTCCCAGTCTCACGATACAGTACACATTATGAGAGAGTTTTGTCATTAAATTATAATAGATATAGTAATAATATTCCGTGATAAATAAATGAGACTGTATAACTAAGAAAATCCAGCGAGATGCCAACTCACTATTGACGGCGGACCTTTTGGAGACTGGCAATTTTTTCATCTTCATTATTTCCATATAATTTATATTTAGAGATCGTTATCTCCATACAGAAAGAAGAGCTCAAATAAATTAAGATGCGGTCTAGAATAACAAATACCATATACTATATATTACCTTGATCAAAAAGCTTTAGGACCGGCCACCGTGTGGCGCTGTCAGTCACCCTATTGGAATTCTTTTTTTTTTGGTAGGTTACTACATCTATCATTGACACTTCCCTCCAAATTTCAGCATCATAGCTTGACATTTGTAAAAGTTACGCTGTACTGAGTACATCTACCTTTGAGGGTGTTTTCGATTTTTTACAAGTTTGAAAATGGCATCAATTGTGCATCAACGACTTTGCATTAAATTTTGTGTGAAAAACGGATTTAACGTTCCGCAGACCTTGGAAATGTTGAAGTGTTTTTTGGTGGCACGAACGCTTCAGAAGTGGTCGTGAGTCGGTCGAGGATGACGAACGCAGTGGCAGTCGAAAACCGATGAAAACATCGATAAAATCAAAGAAATGTCGCCGAAAACCGCAAATTGACCATCAGAGAGCTGGCAGAGGACTTGAACATCGCTTATGGATCCGCTCAAGACATTTTGGTTAGTGATTTGGGCCTCAGACGTGTCGCTGCAAAACTGGTACCGAAAGACCTCAATTTCAGCAAAAAAAGGACCGCGTTGAAATCGCGAAATACATGATTTCCATGAGTTTTTTTACCAAAAACAACACGACTACTATCCAGCAGCCTTTGAATTCATCTGATCTGGCTTCCTGCGGCTTTTTCCTATTCAACCTACTTAAAAAACCACTTCGCGGAACGCGTTACAGCACCCGAGAGGATGTCATGAAAAAATCAAAGACGGCTCTGATGGACATACCGAAAATTGAGTACCAGCGGTGTTTCGAGGATTGGATCAAGCGTTGGCGTAAGTGCGTTGCAGTCGATGGGGAGTACTTTGAACGATTTTATGAATAAAGTCTTAAAACTTTTTGATCAAGGTAGTATATGACAAAAGATAGATTTTATAGTTTTAACATTCAGCTGTCGTTTGATGTGTCGGGCGATGTTTATTTATCAACTGTACATGTACCTTATAACATTTCAAAAAATCAAGTAATAAGTGTTTCATTCATAACAAAAGATAAATATTTCTAAAATAGAAAAAAAAAACTATTAAATTAAAATCAAATATAAAGACACAACTACATTGAACAACCCATAAATACGCTAGCATACATCAAAATTGTAACAAAAAAACAAAAATTTAACCATTTATGACTTATGAAATAGAGTCCAGACAGGTACAACAAAAACAAAAAGTATCTTCATAACTAATGAGCGCCCTTGAGGTGAGTCTGCTCTTATTTTGTATTATTAGTAAAGAAATGAAAACTCCCAGAGCCATTGCAGGCAAAACATTAAGATAGATTAAGAAATTCTCGTATCGAGAAATATGTGACGTTGAAAACATTGTGAAATGGGGGTGATGTAGAAGACACTGGCGAGGTTATGTGGCAAGGATGAATAACACAGATTCATCCTTACACGGCAATGCATGAAAATACTCACTGGTAGTCGTCCTCAAGAAAGAACTCCAAAAAGATGGAAAGATAGCTGAGGGTTCTGATAACAACAGACCACATCTAGCTAGACCACAGGTATAATTTTATTGAGAAAAAGAGTGTTAAGATTGTAATTGAATAAAACAATATGTTATATATCATAAAAATAAGAACCCTAAACATTTTCATAGCCCATTGAAGTCGATTTTTGTTATTTAAACCAAAATTAAACAAAAAAATTGGCGTTAAAGTGTATGAGAGAATAAGAACATTAGGAAAGAAAGCGGATTGAATGAAAATACAGTGTTTATGATGAAGAAGGGCGCACTAAGATGGGTCAGCCACGTAGAAAGAATGATGAAAGATTTACAAAAACAATACATACGAGTTGTATGAAGGTACGAGAAGTTTGTAGAGACCCAATAAAACGTGATACGATCAAATTAATGAAATTCTAAAAGAGGGAAGAAAGAAAATCCTTTATTTTTAATGTATTTTATTATAATACAATGTACGTGTATAGACTTTTATCGACAATTAAAAAAAGTGAAATGAGTAATTCTCAAATTCTGAGTTCGCATGAATCTTGTCACAAAAATTATAAACATTTACATCAATCATATACAAATATTATCGAAATGCAGTACGCACATGCATACCCCCACACATAAAATACAAACTTGAGAGGTCAAGGCTCAGGTAATCAAGGGCCCTAACTGACAAGCAAAAAGAAACAAAAATAAAATTTCTAAGAAAATAATAACAAATATAAACAAAAACGCTCTTTAAGATAACTTAATATGTCCAAGACTGTATCATAGTCATTACCCAATTGATGCAATCTGGGTGCGGGAGAATTCGAGCAATAATTAGTTCCACAACTTTCGCACCGGAATATATTCTGCAGTCTTGAGGGAATTCTTTAACACAGGGTAATATAGTATGCATGACCAAGTGTAAGGAAGTGATAGAAGCGAAAGATGTCAAGATAAAATTAGTGCAGATATGCCATCACTACCTTCTTCAATAGGGGCATGGCGTAATGGTTAGGATGCCAACGATCATCTTAGCTGGTCTGGACAATTGAGTTCTCAACTTGGTGACATTGTCCATAATTCAAACGTGAAATATAGCTTCCGCAGACCGCTGAACACAAAGGAATAATAACAATTCTAATAATGAATAGCAGGTTGTATTGTGTTGTATTGGATTAAGTAAACATCAAACGCACTGTTTGGTTCCTTGCATGCGATTTCCACCCACATCCGGAGCCAAGTCTCGGACGTCTTGGCGCTCAGTCGAGGTTGTAAATAAGCTTGCAGGTGTGAACCGTGAACAGCGTTGCCAACTCTCAATTACAAAGGATAATATATTATTCAAAATTTTACAATGTGCTAGCAATATCATTCGATCGTGTGTTTCTTCTAAATATACCAAAATCACCAATGCGTGATCAGGAAATTATCACTGTATTAGTAAGCATTTTAGCTAATCAACCTAGTGATTACGCATTCGGACTAGTTATATTTTTCGACTAGGTTTTATCTTTTGATGTCTTTGAAATTTTCGCGGATATATTACATACTGATTGTAAACTTTATTTATTGTATTTTTATCGCGTTAATGTATTTTTTGGATCGAGTAGTTTTAATGCATCAATCGGGCGTCATCTTCATACAATTGAAGAGTAAAACTCTTAAACCAAATAACCATGATTTTCATTTTTCATTTTTTTATGGAAAATCAGTCTATCAACAAGCGACAATATACCCATAAATGCCATACATGTGAATTCAACCTATAAAAATAGATTTATATAATTTTTAAGTTTTTTATTTTTCACACATAAAACGTTTTGTAGAAAACGTGAAGTTTTTTTCTTATAACTGTTTACGTATCTTTTGACTCTTGAGTGGTTTATGAGTTTCACTCTTCAATTGTTGCTTTCGAAAGGTCGAGGATCTCAAAATATATATGTAGGAACTGTCACGCATCGAGGGAAAAATACATGGCAAATAAGGTAGAGGAAAATGACTCATCTATTGACTGGAGAGCTTGCAGGAATGGTTGGGGTGTAGTTCTACTGAGATGGTCTGGGTTGCAGTAAACAAGATCAAGATTGTGATGATGGTGGCCAACTTCCAATAGAAGACGGCACCTCTAGAAGAGTTATTTTGATAGTATAAAATTGGGGATAAGATGGAGAAACTCAAAACATTACCATTCGATTCATATATAACCGAAGGAAGTATGACTCCGTGTCAGAGTATCGAAGCAGATTCCATGGTTATTAATGAGGCAGCGACGGAACCTTCACGTTCTGTCGATATTATTTTGCGTGCTTTACTAACCCAATCCTCCTAAATATCTTAGCGAAAAATTCCACATTATTTCAGAACAAGGATGTACTCTTCGATCAGACGATGAGATACCTTTATATACCAACACACCATACCCCATATTACACATCTTCATTTGTTTCACCTTCCAAGAGTTTTCAAATGATCACCATAATTATCAACTGGAAGCACCACCATGATGTTTCCAGTTGTAATTAAGTGTCACTGTTTGTCAGGTCGATGAGAACGTGCAACGGGGTTTTGTTTTTGTGTAATCAAAAATCGGAAAGAAGTATCGATTTATTTTTTCATGCTAAATATTCTCAGTGAGATACAGGCAAAATCCTAGTTTACTGGAGATACGACAAATGAAAGGCAACAAACCCAGATCCATTAAAATTGTATGTCCAAATTAAATTACCTGTTGTTTTTTCAAAAATTATGTATATTTCTCGTCATGTGTAATAACAAATAAATAAATTATTTACGTTAAAGAGAGAATTTAAAAAAAAACATTTCATTGCTTAGAACATCCTTTGATACTAATTTTTCTTTGTTTCCCTTCCTTATCTTCGAAAGAACCCCTTTCCTGTACTTAACAATTATTGTTTAGAGATTGGTAATTTGTTTTTTTACTTGAATTCGAATTAATATTTTTTTTGTAAAGTCTGTCTCATTAAAAACCATTTAATGTTTCCAAGATGCGTTGGTTGGTTGGAAGAAATTGCTGTACGAGTATAACAATAAGCCCGCCAGATGTACGATGTATAACCATTTACACAAAATAATGAAAATAAAATAAGCGAAGTGCCTAATTATTTAATTTCAAATTATGAATATGGAGTGCATTGGAAACAACATGCACTTGTGATTTGATTCGTTCGTTATGGAGCCTTCAGTTAATAAGATCAAGACAAATAACTTAATGGGTTAAATTTAGTTGATGGACAAGAAGGTCCGATAAACAATTTCACTATATTTCAAGACTGTTGTTTCGATTGTTAAAATTGTTTTAATGTTTTGTGTATTGCCAACCCTATCGGCGACAGGCGGCTTACAGCTGAGTGTGCTGGCACAGGTGGGTGTAGGAGGCGAACGGATGGAGTGGGTCCATGGATAATAGAAATCATTATCGGCCAATCCTCATCGGTGGTCCTTTCTCAATAACCAAAACCGCCTACCTTAGAATAAACTGATGCAGGTTGCTTAAATTAGTATCAGAGTTACGAAATATATCGAGTGGCGTGCAGCGATAGAAGACAAGGTCAATGGGAGCAATAAATAATATCGAGTCGAACATCAAAGTCGAACCGGATAGCACTAAAATCTCCAAAGATGATAGTCCACAACAGTATTTTAGCACCAACTTTAATGAAAGGAGTTGAATAAATTGTGTTGAAATGTGTGCACTGAGTATAATACATGATATGACAATGTATGAACGATTACGGAACGAAATGATTAGATATTAATGTGAACTTCAGGCTGATATTGAGTAGAATCAATTAAAAAAGAAGAGCACTGTGTGATGATTTGAGCACATAGAACGAATGAATGAAAAAAGACGAATGCGTGCACTTAGAATACATGGAATTACAATGTATGGCAGAATATATAATGAAGTGATTAAGGGTGAATGTGAACTTTAAAGATGATGTGTTGAATAAGATGAAGAAGATCACACTGAGATGGTCTAAGAATGTGGAACGAATGAATGAAGAAACACTAATATAACAAATACAGTGCAAATGTGAGTGAAATACGTGGTAGAGGAAGACCAAGAAAAGGATGATTGGATCAAGTAAATTATATTTTAAAAGAAGCAAATGTAAAAACTCTGAGATATCGTAGTAATTGTATGACGTGTATGAATGTAGAAAAGGCGTAAAATGTGTGTCGCGATAGGAAAGTCTGGCGCTCTATCCTGCTTGTTTACCGTGACAAAAAAAAAACGACGGGATGGTATGTATGCATATGTAGATAAATTCAAGCCTTAAATGGCCTGGCTATATGACATAGTCATACTACATGACATCATTATGTGTGAGTGACATGCTCTCTCATTGACACAGTACACTAATTCGTTTGGATATCAGATCACAAAGTATTTTGAAGAGGAAAATCGAGCATATAGGCAAGGCTATCGAAGTGTTGGTGGACTGAAACATTGATACCTATGATACTTTTTAAGAAATGCGCCTTGGAGTGACTTAGATCACCAAATGCCGCGTAAAAATTCATTAATAGATCTAATGACTTTTGGTTCCTTATATAGACGACCTCCATGGCCTAGTTAGTAAGACGCTTGTCTCCCGACCCGTGAGTTGCGGGTTCGGTCTCCGTTCGAGCCGAGATTTTTACGGATTCCAATCTGTTTTCCGTTTAAGGCCTCTTGAATATCTTTTTGGATGGTTGGAAGATATTGCCACATAGCAATAAGCCTGCTAGGTTGTATTGTATTCAACAAAAAATGTAATACAATATAATAGAGAGATGTCAGTAGAAATCGTCTGTCAGAACGCGTTATCTTAGAGATCCCTTCAGAGATGAGACGCCCAACTGAAGAGGCTGACTGAGAATGCCATGGGCAGAAGCAGCAATGATACAAGTGGAAGAGTCGTCTCAGCGTTGAACCCCCGACCCGTTTAGAATGAGGACAAAGATTAATGATCCCATACATAAAGTATAGTATATTACCCGGCGGTAAATAATATACATCGGGCTTAAGAAAGACACTGTCGCTTTGTAGAGCGTCGTCTCTGTCGAACGATGCGCTAACAATGCGTGCGACAGAGACGGTGCTCTACAAAGTGACAGTGTCTTTCTTAAGACCGATGTGTATTACTTACCGCCGGGTACTATAATGATCTACGTGGCCTGTCTTCTTACCCAGGAGTTGCGGGTTCGGTTCTCGTAGGCATCCATTTTTCTGAAAAAGGGTTCTAGTCAAGATTTCCCTTAACGCTTATCTAGTTGGTCGTAAGATATTACCATCTGTCAATAAGCCCACGAAAGAGTAATACAACACAATAAAGGTTAACACTTTATTGTATTGTATTTTTATAAAAAAATAATGGAACTATCATATATAGTATGCTAGCTTTCTAAATTGTGAGAACATATTGATCATTATGTTGATGATTGCAATCAGAAATTGAAAATTGAATGAAGAACTAAAATTATTGTTATTCGTAACAGGAAAAAACGAGAACAATAGCAGTGAGTGAAAGAGCGAAGCGTGGGAGTCCGCCTCGACCTCTAAACGGCATATTAAGGTCTTCAGAAACTGCAACGAGCTCTGATACACTTGCCGCTGGCAATCGATATTCATTCGAGTAATGAACTAATAAAACGGTATAAGTGTAGCTCACATTACAATATGAGAAAAACGGAATTTATTGAAAGGAAGAATATGACGACCTCCGTGACCTGGTTGGCAAAATGCCTGTCTTCCAACTCGGTGGTTAAGAGTTCGATTCTTGCTTTTGGGTTACACGGGTTTTCTGTTTTTTTTTTTGGCATAAGGGTTCCAGTCTAGCATCAATTTAAGATCTCTATAACATAGACGTATTTCTAGTCGGTTGGAAAATATTGTTGAATGACAATAAACCGCCAGATTTTATTCAAAGACCGAGTAACACAACACAACATAATACCCAGAGGTTGCGGGTTCAAATCCCGCTGGAACCCAGATTTTTTTTAAAAAGGATTCCAGTTTGGTTTTCATTTAAGGTTACTTTAACATAGTTCTGGTTGGTTAGAAGAGATTTCCACATGGCGATAAGCCCGCCAGGTTGTACTGTATACAACGAAAATATAATACAATAAAATGAATATAAAAGAAATATTGAATTCACCTTTTTCATCACAGCATCATTAAAAACCCGTTTTTATGTTTAAATTAATGATAAGTTAAGGATTTTTAGACAGCTTATAGGAATTATGGAAAAGAAAATTAATCCCAAAGAAATTCTTTGAAACAAAAAATTTAAGCTAAAGGATTAAGGGGGGATACGAAGCTAAGTTCTAAAGGCTGATAATCTTCCAAAAAGATGGTTTAAAGGTAATAAATACTTCTGTAAGCTCCACAGGCCACCTGTCGTGCATATCAAGTTACAAGGGGGGCTTGGAAACCAATAATGCTGTGGACAAGCTTCTATTTTACCTAATTTGGTTACACAAATTCAAAGTAATTTACTCAATATTAATGAAACTTTATTTCTAATCGATGATTATTCAATTTGTTTTATGTTGATAGTGTTGTGTCGTGGGTATAATATTTTCATTACATAAAACGTAATTTGATATTCATTATTATAGGAGAATATATAATATATCTTCTCCCTGGCTCCATCCCAACTCATTGTCTGCGAAGACTGTTGGGGTCAGCTCTTCTCGTCCTCAGGTTGTATGCTCTTCTGTCCCGGACTACGTTCCCCAGGCCGTGCCTCTGCATCAGGTTATTTTTTTGCACTACCAATGAATTCTTTGGTCTTCCTCTGGTTGTTATTCGAGGAAGATCCATGGAGATTGCCTAGTTCACAATGTGATCGGGTGCTCTGCGTCCAACGTGCCCATACCATCTCAATCGCCTCTCCTCCATCTTGCTGTTGATGTCTGTAACACCTAGGCTTCCACGAATGCGTGAGCTTTTTATTTTGTCTCTTAGGGACACACCAGCTGACCATCTTAGCATGCGCATTTCAGCAGTTTCTAGTTGCCTAGAGTAAGAGTTATACATCGTCCAGCATTCGGATCCATAGAGGAGTGCGGGAGGAGAATATATAATATATGATACACTATTGTTATCGGCCCCAGTAATCGAGTCTTCGAGTTAAAGACCACAAGAATGGACACATAACACTATCGCAAATAGCGCTACACACGGACAGGCAACAATACTAGCACACGTCTAGTAGGTACATGCGAATATTGTTTCAAGCGAACGAAGGTCGTCAGAACCTTTGATAGCCTCGTATCTCCATCAAAATAGGTGGAATTTTATAATTGAGAACGACTTTCCAATTCATTTTTTAATCGCAACAATACATTGCAAATTATTCGTGAGAACGCCGATCACTCTCCATTAATGGGTGATTAATGCCATGCTTACGTCTTGCTAAACATACACGGCAAATGTTGAGGAAGACATAATTACAATCATTATGGAGAATTCGGAACTCGGATCAACACGCCCTCTATTCAAACGCTATTCAATTCGTATCATTAAGATTACACGCGATATTGTTTTTTATTTGTTTCGTATGCCATGAGAAAGAAATGTGTGTTAACAAAACGTTTCAAATTGTTAATCGAATTCAGTTGAATATAGAATTAGTATTCTAGTAACATATTTGGTGTATGGAAGTGAAACGTGGACACGGAAACATACTGAAAGAAGCCGAATAAATTATGTGAAAATATTGCGTGCATTGAGAAGAATACGTGGGATGACAATATATAATAAAATAGGGAATCGTGATTAAGAGATGAATGTGAACTTAAGGCTGATGTACTCGTATTATGCAAGATGAAGAAGAGTTTATAATGATGACTTGGACATGAAGAAAGACTAGAAGTCGTGGTAGAGGAAGACCAATAAACCAAGGAAATTATACCATGAAAGTTATATTTTGAAGGACCAAGAAAATTATATTTTGAAAGGAAATGAAAAAAGTAAAAAAAAATTGTGGGAGTTGTATGAGAAGGAAGGTATATGGATGAAGAGTAAAAAAGTCTCCTGCCTGTCTACTCCGACAGGAAAACGACGTGATGGTATGTATGTATATTTTTCAGTTTTAATTATATTTAGCTATGATGGTTTTTTTTCAATATTGTTGCTATTGATTTCTATTTTTGTTATGTGATATGTATTTGATTACCGTTTTGTTATGTGATATGTATTTGATTACCGTTTTGTTATGTGATATGTATTTGATTACCGTTTTGTTATGTGATATGTATTTGATTACCGTTTTGTTATGTGATATGAATTTGATTACCGTTTTGTTAGGTGATATGTATTTGATTACCGTTTTGTTATGTGATATGAATTTGATTACCGTTTTGTTATGTGATATGAATTTGATTACCGTTTTGTTATGTGATATGTATTTGATTACCGTTTTGTTATGTGATATGAATTTGATTACCGTTTTGTTATGTGATATGAATTTGATTACCGTTTTGTTATGTGATATGTATTTGATTACCGTTTTGTTATGTGATTTGTATTTGATTACCGTTTTGTTATGTGATATGTATTTGATTACCGTTTTCAATGAATTTTGTTTTTTTATTTGTTTTTTATACACATGTATAATTTTTATTGCATTTATATGTTTTGCAAAGATTCTAGCAGTTAACAAATAATAAATAAATATGAGAAACCGTAGTGTTCTCTTCTAATTTGCTAAGCGAAAGGTCACATTTACTCTTACGAGTACATGTGTCGATATTGAAGAAAAAACTTTCTAAGTAAACAACACACCACTACATAATTGGCCATCATCTCAGAAGAACGTTTTAGTCATTTGATTTTTAATTATTTCCGGCCTTTTAAGTCAAACACTCATCAGGAGACGGTTGACGGCATTAATGTTCTGGAAAGCCTATGGATGCTCAGTGAGGGGACACAATTGAACACATGTCTCTATGAATGACAACGCGGAATGCCGCGCCATCACATTGTTATACATGAACGAATTAGATTTTGGACGGTTTGGAATTACCATAATAGTCTGGTCCAGCTGTTGTCAACAAGTCGTATAATGAGCAGCATCAAAGCTTTTATTCAAAATTATAGCCATCATTATAACCATAACGAAGAAATATGTTTGACCTGACAACATTGTTTAAGATTTCAACTCCTGTTTCAATAGTCCGGAACTAACTCGGCTTGTCATGTTAAATGTTTCTCGTAGGCCCACTCGGCAAAATGTTTTGTGCCATAGTAAAGTGGTTGCAACTAATTATTTGTATATACAACTCTTGCATATTAAGACTGGGTTATCAACATGAGCATTATATGGATTTTCACATGACTTTGGCTACTTACAGGAGTGAAGTGAAGAAGCTGTTTTTGGGGATGAATTGTATGTATTTGCATTGTTGTGTTGTTCGACTTGTTCTGTTTTTTTTCTATTGTGTAACATTGCTCGCATGTCAATGTTAAATTCTATATGTTATTGGTTTTTAATATTTTTTATCAAAAAGGTCATTTGGTCGTTGAAATAAATCAATTACGCCAAGCCCCTTTACATCCGTAAGGCATCCTCGACAATAAATCGTTGAAGAGTGTAGTCGGAAGATAATGCTGTCTTCGGCCCCTGGAATCGAGCATTCGCGTTAAGAATGTGGTCGGGAGATAACACTGTCTTCGGCCCCAGTAGCCAAACCTTCGGGTTAAGAATCACTGGAGTAGGCAAATAATCACAGTTCGCCATCACACGTGTTGAAAATACTATAGCACGCTGAGACCCAACAGCACTCGCACACATTAAGCACGTCACTCTTCCTCTATTGCGTTTATTTCTTTACTGTACACCGGAATCAGTTACCGGCTGGTGTAAAACTCTCGCCCTCGTTGACTTGGTTCAAGCAGGAATTAAAAAAATTATATATTTCTTCCTCCATAGCTCGCCCTCAACCCTCTACCTTCCGCTTTCCTAGTCTTTGAGAGGAACATCATACACCATTCGAGAGGAAGAACACCCAGTTGCTTGCGCCACGAATTCACAACCTATTTCTGAGAGATAGTAGTGATTTTTTTAATGTCGCACTTTTAAAAGCAAAAAAAAATGGAGCGAGATGGTTCTTTAACAGGAAACGAGCGAAGAGTAAAGGGATTTTAAAACTCTGCACATATGTATATAACAGAAAGACTGATGCGAATGCAGTGTGTGATGAGGAGTTGTTGGACATGATTTAGAACAAATATATGAAATTTGTGATTAATGATTCTCTATATACAAAAAAGTGAGTTTTTTGCACTGTTGTGTACTTTTAGTCGATGGTTTTGCCTTTATATCCAAACGATGTAAATTATAAATTATGTTTTGTGGATAGAAAAACCAAATGGATGCGCATAGAGAAAAGGTTGACGCTGGTCTAGTCCATGTCTGTCCTACACAAAGAGACGCACGCCGCTGAAGAGCGACAAAAGTGGCGCTTAATGACATAATAACAGGTGGCAACTCTTTTCCCAGTATGGTAATGAGCAGACGAGAGCTGCGTTAATACGGAATCATTACAATTGATACCGTGTTCACGTATTATTTGTTGTACAACGTTGAACGCACTGTAAAATACATACATCTGTCCCATTTAGAAGAGAAACTATCACGAATTGAGAGTTTTTCAAAATATTTTTAGATTGAATCGATACTTTTTTTATTTGATCGAGATTTAACCCAATCACACCAAATACAAGAAAATATAAAAATGATCAAAAATCTACATATATCACTATAATAGGAACAATGGCACTTGTGCTTCCTTGTAAAGTGGTTCAGTTACATCCTCAATTTATACATCGAGATATAGAAGATATCGGAAAATTTATTCAACAAGGTCATCTCTTTGAGAGTGGTGATGGTATTAATAACTGAGTTCGTGAATACGGCACCGAAAACGATATTAATTCACGATGGCTTGAATAATTGACCGATACATTAAACAAAAAAATGTCAATCAACAAAAGGTCTGCTATTTTTCTGTTACCAATTTGTGTATGTATAAACATGTGCGTAGATCTCTTCTTACGCTTAAGGAGTGATATCCAATCAAATCCATTAAAAATGTGGGATAGATACATGAATAAAATCTCTTTGCAATAGAAGTGTCGCAGAAATATCTTCTAGACTTGTTCAACTACCAGGGAATTCTGGATTCCTCTCGGGTTCCATATAATTGAGTCGCACTCTAATCTACTGGAAATCGGTGACTTAAAAATGGATACGAGTATAACAGCGCCACCATCAAATGCCCTAGAAAGTCTTATCAAAATCAATGAATTTTATTGGCAGATAAACACAAACTCTCAATATGATAACCGAATATGTATTTACTGTTGAACATGATGACATTTTGGATAGCATTGAGAAAAAAATCTAACACAAGAACAAAACCTGGCGATGCGATAAAAGCCTAGAGAGACAAAAAGCAATGCGAAGATTCGAACCTTGTTTCATCAACTCCACCTAACAAGTATCATATATTATATTGTGTAAAACTATGTATATATATTTATATAGTATAAATCATTAACTCGCGAATACAATGAAACCCCGTTTTTACGTGCCCGGAATTCACGTTTTTCCGCTATTTGCGTTCAATTTTTCCAATCTCGTTTTATTTTAGAAAATTTAGTACCCGCTTTTACGTTTTTATTTCCCGTAATTTACGTTTGAATTTTTTTAAATGCAAATCAATTTATGAACATATTTAATAAAATGCGCGACGATTTAAAATATTTGAAATGAATATTAGGAAGCAGAAATATGTTGTTTCTATTTGTAGACACGTGTGCACCTGCAGCGCTCATGGTCAAGGTTATACGAGTCGTGTAATACGACGCAATTGGTGGAAAATTTAGCGAATCAGAGGCAGTCAGACTGTATATGTATTTGGTCAATCTATGCTTGTGTTTTAAACGTGTCGGTCGTGTACATACAATTTCAATTGTCGTGTGTCAATTTACATTTTTTTTTAATTTTTCGTTGAGTCCCTTGAAATAATGTCTCAGCAAAGAAAAATATTATCGATTCAAGAGAAAAGGAAAATTCTCGAAAAAGTGAATAAACATGTTGGTTCACGTGTTTCGCTCGCTCGTGATTTGGGGATACCCATTACAACTTTGGTTACGATAATAAAAAATCGAGAATCGATTGAAAAAAGTTTTCCGATTTGCGTGATTATCTAAATAAAAAATGATTTTACATTTTTTTTCTAGCCCCGAATCTACATTTTCCCTCCAATTACGTTTTATTTTGTCAGTCCCTTCAAAAACGTAAAAACGGGGTTTCACTGTAAATTGTTATCGCATTGCTTAGTTTTTCTGATATATTAGAGTCCCTTTGGTACACTAATATATCTTAGTTAATTTTCTTTTATAAACGAATATTTCTAAGCATAAAGAGAATTCTCCTATATATGGTATACAATGTTCCTTTGGGGAAATCAATTTACCAATACGAGTTTGCTAAAGTTAGCAAGGAATATGTTTTTCCACAGTCTGTTAATTTGTAGCAAAGGTTGATTGCAGAATTGATGAAAATTAAGATTCGCTGTGAATGGTCGAAGTATTTCTTGGGTTTTTCTATAACTTTAATTCCGATATTTATTATATAAAAATATTTGATTAACTTTTTTTCTGATTTATCGATTATCTGTGTGGAATTCATTATGCGTCTGTCAATCCATAGTGACGCTGACGAGTTTGAATTCATGCTGGGTTTATTATTTATTTATTTTGCACATGACAAGAAATAAACAATCCATAGTGACGCTGACGAGTTTGAATCCATGCTGGGTTTATTATTTATTTATTTTACACATGACAAGAAATAAACAATCCATAGTGAGGCTGACGAGTTTGAATCCATGCTGGGTTTATTATTTATTTATTTTACACATGACAAGAAATAAACAATCCATATTGACGCTGACGAGTTTGAATCGATGCTGGGTTTATTATTTATTTATTTTACACATGACAAGAAATAAACAATCCATAGTGACGCTGACGAGTTTGAATCCATGCTGGGTTTATTATTTATTCATTTTACACATGACAAGAAATAAACATAATTTGTGAAAAAAAACAACTAGTTTATTAAAATTGGACACACAACTTTAATGGATCTGGGTTTGTTGCCTTTCATTTGTCGTGTTCCCAGTAAACTAGGCTTTTGTCTGTATCTCACTGGGGACATAAAGGATGAAAAAATAAATCGATACTTCTTTCCGATTTTTGATTACATGAAACACCGTTGCAAATTCCCATCAACCTGACAAACAGTGACACTCAATTACATATGTATACATCACGTGAAATCAAACTTCTCACACTTCATCACTCCAGACAGACCAAAAGCATTCATCCCACAATATACCGCTCACAATCATAAAACAAAAAAAATACAAATATAAAAAAACAAAAAACACCAATACTCAAGAGCTCACACAAACCTCTTCCACAGGCCATTCCTCTTGCAAGCTTTATGGTATGTTCAATGCATTATGCCCTTTTTCCTTCTTATTTTGTTCTAATGCTTTTTTTATTTACATTAGTTTTTGTTTTATTATTTTATGTACTGAAATTTTCTTTTTGAGATTTTTTATTGTTAACGTATATATTATATATTCTTTTGTATACCCATATGTTTTTTAACTAATACTTTTATCTTTAGTTTATTTTTTGTTAGTATTATGATTTTTTGCTTTTATAATAAATGAAGAACTGATTGTTTAGGATTTAATTATAGTTATAAGGTTCTATGTGCCGTTCATAAATAGTTGAACGAATTTCCTCGAACCAACTAGAAAGATGTAAAAAGATATGTAGTGGAAAATACAGACTGTATCTTATATTTTACGGGCACAAGGCAACCCGGAATGAAAACATTTTAGACGAAATTTTAATTATTTTACTGACTTCATTTTTTTACAAATATAAATTTGAGCTTTGTATATAGGATATTACAGATAAATAAACAAAATATTTTATTTTAGTAATGTACAAATGCTTTTGAATGTTGTAAAATATTATTTAATGAGATAAAGAGTTAGTTGAGCGAGAAATCATTTCCAATGGATGTTTAAAGTAAAGTCAATTTTGAGTAGATCAATTTGCTGTTAAAAATAACTAAGACGAGCAACGTTGGGTTAAATAAAGATAAAAAAACTCACAAACTATTTGAAAGTTAAATTTTTTTCAATAACAAAATTATTTAACATTCACAATAATAAACGTCAGCAGTTCACACGAGTAATAAAATTCGCACAAATTATTTTATTGAATAGTTTATTAATAGTTTTGAAATGAAATGTTTGAAATTCACACGGCATTCGTTAATTAATAAAATTTTCATTTCACACAATAATTTTATAAATCGAAGTGAAAACAAAATGTCACACCCAAAAAGAACGAACCGTGACTGAAGATCTTGATAGAATATCAAACGTGTGCAATCTGATGATTATGAAAATCGGCCCACTCGAAAGGCTGCAACTTAAGAAACAGCAAACATGTCGATGGTTTCCTACACAAAACTAACTTTTCGCCCACCTCTGCCGATTAACGTTAGCTGACGAATCTCAAAATGAAGACAAAATAGAAAACAAAAGATCACATAACGGAAAATACAAATAAATTGAAACATGAATCATACATAGATGTGCTGAGGTAAAAGTTTACTGACACTTGATTATTTAGATTTTGAATCTTTGTTTACGGTGTTTCATGACAATTGTGTTTATAAAATAAAGTTTTGATCGCGTTGTTTCTTTTGTCAATAACTATTAGTTGAATGTGACAGCATTTAATCGCCCATTATTTATGTGATATATTATATAATACTTCGAAAATTCTAGGATGGGTCCTTTGACAGTTGACAAATTTGCCCGAGTAATTTTAATTATTTTAACAACTTTAATATGAGCCTCGATTCTAATAAATAGTAAGTTATTTAGGTAAATACATTACAAAAAACTAACAATAATGACAAATTAATACATCTTGTTACAAATTAGCAAAAATGTGGCAGTTTGTTAAAATCAAATAATATTTGGTGACGTTTGTCAAAAGTCACTACGTTAGTCTACATTGACTAGGGATGGGGTATTCGATAATTGGATTTTCGATTTTTTTATACCTAAAATTAAATGTTCGTCTTTAGTATTAATGCATAGCGAATCTTGGCATATTTAAAGATAGATACAAATCATACAATACATTAGAAAGTCAGTATAATGAAAATTAGGAATTAAAACGTCAGTTTAGAGAAAAACAATTTATCGATTTATAAAAAAAACTATTCGATTTGTAAAAAAAACTATTTTACCCCATCCCTTTGAGACATGACATTCAAAACGCTACAAGACCCATCCTAGAATTTCTGAACTATAATAGTGTTATTTTAAAATATAAATTACAAATACCGCAGCGGAGTCTAGACACTTAAAAATTCATTAAAAATATTCAATTTCAAAAACTCAATACTGCGGAAGATATTTGCCATAAATCTTGCTGGATGATCGTAAACATTGATATCTAAAGAAGAAAATCGAAAATTCACGAGACAAGCTCTTATTATCGGCGGTATAAGATCGCGAAGGTTGAAATGGATAGGTCATGTCAGCAGGTCGATAAGGTGTCGATAAAAAACATGATGCAAGCCAAACTGCACAGCTAGCCACGTAGTACACAAAAAGGAGGCATTTAGATAAGTGACAAGATCTAGAGATGCTGGTAGTCGAGACAGCAAGTGGCTAAGAGAAGAACGTCTGGGAGGCTAAATCTCTACATGAGTTGTATGTTATTGTTGGCCCCTGTTTGCCTTGAAAGGCGGTGGATACGCAGTGAATAATAAAATACACATATCATCAATTATTACTGAAGTGAAGCTTGAGGCTGGCGGCATCTTTTCTGATGAATATAACGATCGATTCCCAATCTAAAAATATGACCAATTCTTCAGCCACGAGTCTCGGTCCAGTGATTCTTCACGCTTCGACCGCTTGAATTTGAGGTCCTCCGGTAAATTCTCATCACATATCTTCTTGCTTGACGAAGCACTAGGAGCCACAGATTTCTATCCTTGGAGTAATCTTTCCATAATTCGAAATCCACGTCACAAGTCTTAATGTTTCTTTTACATATATCCTTATAACATAGATACTGTTTGCCGTGGAATCTTGTGGCGTTGCATATTTCACCGAAGAGAATGTCTTCTAGCAGCTGACCGTTATCTATTAAATGTAGATCCATCGCAAAGAAAATTAATTTCACCCATGGCCCTATCCCACATTTATGATTAGCCATTTCAGAAAATTGTCACCGAGAAAATCACACATTTTCCATCGATGATGCCAAATTCTTGCATATCAATAGTAACGGAAATAAATTGGACAGATTAGAGGCCCTAGAAATATCTTAAGTCAGTGCATTGGGATGAACATCTAGTTAATATATACATTCCCAAGATCTCACTGCTGCTCGCTGAAGTTGTCTTCCGCCTCTCTCCACCCACAATCCCTAACCCGATTTTTAACCTTTAGACGCGTGCGTATGTCGATGCCAGTTCGAACATACTCGTAATTCAGTCCTATTTATGCTTCCATGAGGATGAGGTGAAAACCTTGAAACCGGTAGGGTTATAGCGTTATATAAAGTGGGATTAACAGTGTTTGACTAAACAAATAACAAAAAATCTTTCTGTTCCGAGACAACCGTTTTATTAAGGTTTATCTTCTTGGAGAAGAAGTTAAACGTCCAGGTAAACTGATATTTAAGATGTTGAGGTTGTCGTTCGGAGTGAGTGGCAAATCGTATGGGTGTCTGAGGTAGTATTAAATAAGGAAGTGATAGAACGACTGAAGTACAAGTATTAATCATCAGAGTAAATATTTTGTAGAGCCAAAGGTTGAATTGTTCAGTGTTAATTGACGAATAAATAAATGTTGATTTAGAAATCTGGCAGTGCCACCAAATCGAAACTAGTTCTCAGAATTATTTATTTACTATATTAGCAATCTCGTCTGCCTTGGCGTCGAGTTTCAAAGCCAAGATGAACTCCCACGAGTTGCCATTTGTAAGGATCACTGTGTGTATGTCAACTTGTTAAACATAAATATCTTTAAACAAAAAAATAATTAATAAACTTCCTGCCCTGTCCTCAGCGGAACATTTCAGGGAGTATCGGGTCTTTAACGTATCCAACTTACATATCAAATCCATTCTCTGGGACTATCATTAAGAAAAAAAGAAAATGCTAACTCAGCACAGACTCATGACAACTCATCAAATAAATGTTCACAATGGCCACTGATCAAATGTTCACCATCCTATACTTGCATATTTATTGTTCATATTGTTCACCATCCTATGTTCACCATCCTATATCCTACTTTTGCGGACGACACGGTTCTTCTATTCGAGGACCGAACATGGGATGATGTATTTTCAAAGGCAAACGAAGAATTACGTGTAGTTAAACAATGGATGGACTCAAATTTATTGACTCTAAATTCCCAAAAAAAAAATACATCACATTTAGCATATCAACAAGAACTCAAGCACCTACAAATAAATTCATAACAGTGCACACTTGTTCACCCATGGCTGAATGTAGTTGTGTTTTTTTGGAAAGGGTTGATAGTATAAAGTACCTTGGAGTTTTTGTTGATCAGTTCCTTCGTTGGGAGGTCCATATTAACACTTTGAGCACAAAAATCAGAAAACTAGGATACATATTCCGTATGATGATTTGAAATTTTCTCAGTGAAAATATTCTTAAAAGTATATACTTCGCCTTATGTCAGTCAGCACTTTCTTACGGTATATCAGTTTGGGCGGGGGGGGGGGATGCACCTTAACCCAAAAACACATATTGCAGGTTTCCCAAAAATTGATTGTGAAAATAATTAATAAACTTCCTGCCCGGTATCCCACAGCGGAGCTTTTCAGAGTATCGGGTCCTAAACATAGCCAATTTGCATCTCAAATCCATTCTCTGGCACTACCATCGAGAGGAAGGGAAGATGCAGACTCAGCAGAGACACATGACACGCATGGTAACTAATGAAATGTTCCCCATCCCTGGAGTTAAAACCTGTTTTGCCCAAAGGCAAAATGCTTATTAAGCTCCCATGACATACAATGGCGAGCAGAATTCAATAAAGGTAAAGGGAGGAAAACCATTTAGACGGTCGATCGGAGCGTGGTTGTTATTGCGACAGGATTTTGAGTACTTGGGCTTTCAGAATGAATGACGTGTGGAAAAGATTTGTGTGGGCTCTTGAGTGTGGGTTTCTTTTTGTTGTTTTATATTTGTATTTCTGTATATTTTTGTTTTTATTTTTATGATTGTGTGCGGTATATTATGGGATGAACATTTTTAGTCTTTCTCTCGATACAAAATATTCCGTTTGAAGAGAACCTCGGGATAGGAGGTAGAAATAAGTGTACCGAAGATAAATCTAATTAGTGGAATAATAAAAATAATTTAATGTTGAATATTCTAACATGGACTTCCACAAAGTTAAAGAAAACCTTTGATAAACTGTTAATTTTTTTTTTAAATTTGTATTCTAATATTTGTGTTAATATGATAATATTATCCTCACGCAATACCAACTGCTTTTCGGCTGATGGTTGTCTGACCTGGATTTTCACTTATAAGTCTTAGACCAGGGTTAACCAACCCACGGCCCGCGGGACACATACAGCCCGCGGGCCACATGCAGTCCGCGGCGCCCTTATGTGCGGCCCGCGGTCATATATATCAGTGCTCCGCAACCGGTGTGCCGCGGTCAAATTCAATTTATTTGACATTTTACAATTTTTCATTATGTATTTAATACGCAATGACAAATTATTTTTCATAATATTGTCTATTTTTCAAAATGAAGTATAGAATAATTATTATAACTAAATAATTTTTCAATGGTCCCCCAGCGCCTGGTACCAACTATTGAAAACTGCGTAGTGTGCTTTGTACACACCATGGCCGCACCAAATTAGTCATAGACAAAGAAAAATTACCCTTATGCGCGTCGCTGAAGACTCATACGCATGCGTTATACTGCATTTGCACGCGTTACATTTTAGCTTATGGTGTGCCGCGGAATTCTAGGAAGAATTTTGGTGTGTCGTAGGTGAGAAAAGGTTGCGGAGCACTGATATATATGACGAATTAGGTTTTTGTTTTATCACCATACAAATATATTTACGAATTAATAACTTAGAATTCTAAGTCATTATATTACCATACAAGTACATTTTGTTGTTGTTTCAATTCATGTTTTCTCTTCATATCTAGTTGTAGTATCGTTTTTTTTCTCAGATTTACACTAATTGAACACTCTCTGTCGTTGTAAAGTCACATATCGAAAAAAATATTGGAATAAAATTTGCAATTATTCTTATTTATGTGCGGTCCTTGGAAAATTATAGGTCGTCAATACGGCCCGTGGAGCAATTTGGGTTGGCCAGGCCTGTCTTAGACGAACAAGCAATTGTTTGCGAATATAGGAAGCCAAATAAAAAATATTTTGACTAAGAATACAGTAAGACAAAATATTTTTTCGACAGTGTGCAAAAACGTTGCATACATTTTTTTCTTAGACAGCGGAAATGAACTATGAATCACAGACGTTTATGTGCCACTGGGAATACACAGTTATGTCATTCTGGGAATGGATTGCATGAAGTCATAATATATCATATCCCATGCTTACATCCACGCGTCTATTGTTTCGTATTTTATTTTATGTTTAAATGCTTTACTGTAGAAGACATGAAATTTGATCTCAAGAAACCGCTTCTTATTTTTAACAAATAAACAAATAAATATAGGTTTATTGATAGTAACAAAATATATAAATATAATACATACGCCTGTACCTATAAAACTGGATTTTTTTTTATAGAAAAAACACATTTATTGTACGAAAATGGTAAAAAATATTTTATTCAAATTATTGTCCATCGCTAGCTACACATTTTCCCCATCTCTCTGGCAATTTGTGGATGCCACGCCAAAAAAACTGTTGCTCTTTTGAGGCAAACCAATCATCGAGACATTTTTGTAAGAAGTGAAGCGCTGCTCAGCAAGTGCGTGTCCCATCAATGCTAATAAGTAGTAATCGGATAAAGCCAAGTCTGGTGAGTAAGCCGCATGCGAAAGTATTTGCCAACTAAACGCCTCAATCGTTTCCTTGGCCGGTTTTGCCGTGTGCGATGGTGCATTATCATGAAGCAAAATCACTGTGTTGATATTTAAAATAAAATAAAATCCTCTTTTGATATTCTGGTCGTTTTTCACGCAATGCTCGGTTTAAATCTATCATTTGTTGTCGGTAGCGTTCAGTATTAACGGTTTCGCCAGGTTTTAGCTGATCATAATAGATAACACCCTTCTGATCCCACCAAACACAGAGCATTGTCTTCCGTCCATAGCGATTTGGCCTTACAGTCGATGTCGCTGGTTTGCTTGGAGTTTCCCATGATCTTTTACGCTTAGGATTCTCGAACTATATCCATTTTTCATCGCCAGTCACGGTACATTCTGAAACCGCACATATGTATACTATATATTTCAATATAAACTGCAGAAAATACATTTAAGAGAGAAGCTATCAAAAAGTCTGGACTAATCTCAAAACATTCTCCCGGCTGAGATACACCTCACCAATATAGGGTGAGTCACGCCACAAGGACATCAGATGTTTTTCAACCCACACTTTTGTACATGTAGACTAAGAAAATAATAATAAACGAAAGAACAAATAAAAAAGTAAACCTACAAATACAACCTCAAATTAACTGTCAGCAAAAAAAAGAGAAAAGCTGATAGGAGTCAAAATCTTATCAAAAGAAAATCAAAAATGGAAAATGATGTTCACACATACAATACAAAAGATGAAAATAAATAAGCAGTAATATAAAAATTAATGAGAAGATAACGCACACACAACCCCCGATAAGAATATACCATAAGAATAAGATTCACTAGCGGAAAGAGAGATAACAATATACCATAAGAATAAGATTTACTAGCGAAAAGAGAGAAGGCAAATAAGAGTCAAATCAGAACAAAAAATAATTACTAACTATTATACGAGTATTTAGAAGGTAACATTTCAGTGAGATACCATTATTAAAGTTTGTCGTGTAAAATTTTTCAAATTTAAGTGTTAAATCATTCGGTTTAAAAAATAATGTTTTATTAAAATGATTGTGTATTCGCATTATCAATTTAGAGATGCTTAGTAAACGGTTTGAAACTGAAGCAGCGAAATCAAAGGCTATGATTATAGAAAGAGTGGTAAAATGTGTGTGCGATGTATGGGTTAACACAGAGCAACTGGAGCAGGTCGATGGGTTCTGTTGTCAGGGCAGTATGTTTATGATACTTGTGATGGGTGAGTTGAAAGGGACACTGAAATAAGGGTTACGACAAGAAACAAAGTAAACATAGCATTTAATTAATGTAATATACAATAACCGCGCTAAATCAAATGTAGCAAAAATGTCAATACATAGTAGGGTGTTGGTGACCCCCTTGACGTATAGAATACGTTAAGATGGTCACCAACACATTATTATATACATACGTATTGTCAATTATGTTTAACTATTATGTATTGTCATTGCTTAATGTCGTTGGTACCTTGACGTATGTGAAACTTAAACTTGGCAGAAAAAGCTTAATTATTTTACATTATGTCCTCAGTATAAGGGGCGAGACACTGGGAAGAAGAAGAATGTCCTCAGTAAGATACAGGCAAAAGCCTAGTTTCCTGGTGACACGACAAATGTAAGACAATAAATCCAGATCCATATAAATTGTATGCCCACTTTAAATAACCTGATGTTTTTTTTTATTAATTATGTATTTTAATAAAAATTGTTATGTACATATTATATAAACAAATAAAAAAAATCAATAATTCTGTATAAAAGTGGAGTTTTATAATATAAATACCAAATCATTTAATAAAATATAAATTGAAAAGGTGATATTTATTATTCTAAACCTAACTATCTTAAACAAATTTAAAAAAAGGTGACGGGGATATCATTCTTACGCGAGGAACAGTTTAAACCTTACAGTGCGCAATGATGCACATGTGAATCAACCAAAGTTTTTCTAAATATTTTTGTGTTGAGTGGTATAAACAACGACTCACGCGCTGTTACTGATATGATACAATAATCTCCATGCTTTAAAACTATTGTAGATAGGTTTAATAGGAAACCGTTTTACCGGTCAATTTGGCAGTTGAAGTTTGACTTGTTGCGCGTAGATGACTTTTTGTGATTTGTTCCAGTTTGAAATCAAATTACTTTATTATTGGTGATCAACGTAAGCTTATTTTGTTTATTTTATTCTTTAGTACATATGTATGAAATAAGTGAAGTAAAATACATAATTTCATTTATATCATTATATCATATAATTACCATTACAAATGCGCAGTGATTCATATATGAACCATACTCTTTTTTTTAAATATAAATATATAAAAACTAAAAAAAATTGTTTTTTTGTATTTTTCATGTTCCAGTACATATTTAATGCATAAATATATTTTTATTTTTTAAATTAAAAAAATCGCGCATTTTAGGGTTAAGAATCTCAATTCTGAGACGCAACGGAAGGAAACAACATGTTAATGTATATTTCCATCTAAAAAGATTATCTATTTTAATGTGTGTGTACGTTATTTCTCACGAGATGATGTGCCTGTTTATTATGCGATGAGAAAACGTGAAAAAATACATGAAACTTAAAAGCAAGTAAATATTTTCTATGGTGGAATTTTAACAATATATCTTTTTGTTTAGTTAAATATGATTTATAAGCGTATCTAATTGATAAAAAAATATAATTCTTAAGAAAAATATAACAAACGTTAACGATTTAATTAAAACCATAATTCAAACTTAACGGAAAAAGCATTGAAAAGAAAAGTTTATGTGGAATTTAAAAAATTTCGGTATTAATATTTTTAAGCTAAAAATAGAATTTCATTTAATAGTTCTATTGAAAGAACAAGAATACAAGATAGTAAAATGCTTCCATACAGACCTTGCACTTCCGACTTGTATACTCACTTAATCATTCTTTCGTCATTCATTCTCTTCACAATACAAACCATCTTAAAAATGTTTTTCTTCATCTTACTTCAAACATCGTTTTTGTTTTTTTTTACATTAAAATACTACCTTGAACAAAAAGTTTTATGACTTTATTCATAAAATCGAAAATACAAGTTTATTCATCAAAATCGATATGGTCCCCTTCAAAGTACTCCCCATCGACTGCAACGCACTTACGCCAGCGCTTGATCCAATCCTCGAAACACCGCTGGTACTCATTTTTCGGTATGTCCATCGGAGCCGTCATCGATTTTTTCATGATATCCTCTCGGGTGCTGTAACGCGTTCCGCGAAGCGGTTTTTTTAAGTCGGTTGAACAGGAAAAAGTCGCAGGGAGCCAGATCAGGTGAATTCGAAGGCTGCTGGATAGTAGTCGTTGTTTTTGGTCAAAAACTCATGGAAATCATGTCTTTCGCGATTTCAACGCGGTCCTTTTTTTGCATGAAATTGAGGTCTTTCGGCACCAGTTTTGCAGCGACACGTCTGAGGCCCAAATCATTAACCAAAATGTCTTGAGCGGATCCATAAGCGATGTTCAAGTCCTCTGACAGCTCTCTGATGGTCAATTTGCGGTTTTCGGCCAACATTTCTTTGATTTTATCGATGTTTTCATCGGTTTTCGACTGCCACTGCGTTCGTCATCCTCGACCGACTCACGACCACTTCTGAAGCGTTCGTGCCACAGAAAAACACTTCTCCAACATTTCCAAGGTCTGTGGACCGTTAAATCCGTTTTTCACACAAAATTTAATGCAAACTCGTTGATGCACAGTTGATGCCATTTTCAAACTTGTAAAAAATCGAAAACACGCACAAAGGTATATGTACTCAGTGCAGCGTAACTTTTACAAATGTCAAGCTATGACGCTGAAATTTGAAGGGAAATGTCAATGATAGATGTGGTAACTTAACAAAAAAAAAGAATACAATTCGGGTGACTAACAGCGCCCACACGGTGGCCGGCCCTAAAACTTTTTGATCAAGGTAGTAATTGTTAAAAATCTATTTAAGGTATGCAAAGCTCTACCATTTAATAAAAGTATAATATAAAAATAATTTTAGAATTATATCAAAAACCTAATTATTACTACAGCCCATGGCTACTCAAATAGAAAGGCAGGTAAAATTATAAGGATTCCGATAATGAACAATGTGCATGGAGACAGAAAGCTGCTAAGAGTACTTTCTAGAACCTCGAATGGATTAAATAATCATACGAGACTTAAAAGCCTTAAACGTGTGTCGAGAAGTGTTAATTTATAAAAAAAAATCTATACGATGATCAAGCTCTCTGTATTTTAATGTTATTATGGATTTTGGACACCGCATTTTAAAAGTAGAGCATATAAGTATAAGAGTGAACGCTGTCTCTACTGATTAGTTTAATATTTCAAAAGAGGTAAAACAAGGATGTGTTAAGTCACCCTGGTTGTTTAATATTTACATACATTCACGTGTTAAGGAACTACATAGGTCTATGGACGGTATACCGAATGGGAGTGTATACGGATTGCTGTATGCTGATGACATTGTTGTGTTAGCGAAGAATGAAGATGAATTACAGAGTATGATAAGTAAATTTGACGAGATATGCGAAGAGAAAGACATAAGAACGAATTATGTAAGTATTACATTTTGCACATTAACAAGAACAAGTAACAAGAACCATTACCTTGAAAAAAATATTTGTTTTATAACATTATAAGTGTTATAAATAGTAAATAGAGAGGTGCATGGCAACGCGGTAATGCGCTGGACTTCCGTGCGGAAGGTCGTCGGTTCGAACCCCGCGCTGTGCTACTCCCCTCAAATGACACAGGCGCTTTTTCCGCCTAGTGTTCGAGGGTATAAGGATACCTATGACTTCGGTCATATTTTCTTAATTTATTATTTTAAAATAATAAGTATTTGTTGTTTAACATGTATTAAGGTTATGCTGTATTGTATTATACTTTCGTTGTATATATGGGCGCTGTATTGTATTATACTTTCGTTGTATACTTGGTGGGTGTATTGCCATGTGGCAATCTCTTCCAACCAACCAGAAAATGTAACAGAGGTCTTAAGTGAAAACCAGACTGGAATACTTTTAAAAATCTGGGTTCCAGCGGGATTTGTACCCGCATCCTCCGGGTTGGGAGACAGGCATCTTACCAACTAGGCGACGGAGGTCGTCATATTATAAACCATTTAAAATTTAAAATTAAATTCAATAATTGTTTTATGCAGCATTAAAATAAAGGACATTATTTTTTTACTATCTGTTAATAATTGACAATTTACTTGTATTATTTGATCCAACAGTGACCGGGACGTGACAAGACGAGATTATAAGTGAGGATGCAAATGCCACTGTCCCAGTGCCGGGCCAAGGTCAGGAGTCCTGTAGTGGAGAGTGATTAAGTGGTCAGGACACCAGAGACGAGAGGCAGTAGAGCGAGCAACAGTCAAGAGATGATGATGACTCACTGCCGCGGAAGAGGCACGTGGGAGAGGTGCTGACATTAACTGCTGCCCGTGGACATATAGAGAAACCAGCAAAAGGATCCTCGCTCCTCACTAGTATGCATAATGCAAAGTAGTAACACTGATTCTCCCAAGATAATAATACAATGAATGAATAAAATTCACAAGCTCTTAAACATTAAGTTAAACGCTGTTTTAATGTGTGTATACAATACTAAGATAGTAAAATAACATGATAAGATAAAGAAATCCAACTATGTTTAAAAATATATGGTTAAAAACTATTCGAGGAACATAAATATTGATCAATTTAACACTTCCTTCCCTGTGATGTGTAACTAGTACACATTGCTTCTAAAAACTTAAATATTTCTATAAACATAATAAATACTGGGTTCAGATTTTAGGTATTCCTCCGTAATGCATTTACGCGTTGAATGAAAAAATAATATTAATAATAATTAGCACTTATCGGCCACATCAGTGATATTTTGTGAAAATCGGGAATAAATTCACCAATACAATCAAACGTGTGCCAGTGTGTGTGACGAAGTGTGTGACGTAGGTATATTCATCCTAAAAAACCGCTATGAGTGAGGAAGCGACGCTATTCACGTCTCACTCTCCCTCTACTTCGGTATATGGGAACGCAAGAATATAATATCAGTTCGCTCGCTTCAGTTGCTCTCAGGCATTCGTTTGAGGTGGTCTCTTCGCCCGTTTTGTGAACGTCGGCCGATGGTTTTTTCATGTTTTAAGCAATCAAATTTAATTAATTTAAGCGATTGGCTATGAATATTCTTATTTTTCCGATTTTAAATCGATCATTTTTACATGTGTATTGAATACACAGCACCGGAACGCGCGGATTTTTTTTAGCACAGGAAGGGAAAGGTTAATTAACATTATAGTCATACATCAACACACCACATATTCTTCTCAGTGCACGCATTTACTCGGCTCCATTCATTCATTTTCAACGTCCACGTTTCACTCCCATACATAAATGTTGGCACTAATTAGCTGTTTTTAATTATCATATTAGCAGATCTTGATATCGCATGTCTCTAAGTGCCCTATTAACTTTGTTTTCTATTACTACTCGCCGTTCAATATCTCGTCCCACCTTTTCATCCTCTGAGAACATCTTCCCAAAAAGCACAATTCTTCAACTCGTTCTAATATTTTTTTTTCACCCGTATATCACACAGTACACGAATAAATAAGAATAGTTTATTTCAAATATCTATCCAGATTCATATTGAATATGCAAAAAATACTCTCGAGACGTTTTGGGCACGCGGAACAAATGAAGACATATTAACAAAACAAATTTACAGTGAAAATTTGAGTGGAAGACGTGATAGAGGAAGAAGAATGGTTGTTTTAAAAGATCGAAAAGTAAAAAGAGAAATCGAAGGAGTTGTATGAGAAGTGTATGGATGTGGAAGAGGCGAAATATGTGTGTCGAGATAGGAAAATCCAGCGCTTTGTTTTCTCTGCCTACACTAGCAGGGAAAAGGGGTGTAAGTACCATATGTTAAAAACATAAAATGAATAACTAAAAAATTAAATTATGTATTTATTACGATCATCGGTGGTTGCTTCAATTTTTTTAAATACGAGTATAATGACAATCGTGAGATTTTAAATACGAGTATAATGACAATCGTAAGATTTTAAATACGAGTATAATGACAATCGTAAGATTTTAAATACGAGTATAATGACAATCGTAAGATTTTAAATACGAGTATAATGACAATTGTAAGATTTTTTTTAAATATAATATTGTATAATAATTTTGTATATTATGTATAGTTAAAACTTTAACACTGGAAATTTACAAATGTTGCTATTTGTTTAATAAAACGCAGTTTTTCTACTTAGCATAGCGGTACACCATTACCGAGTTCAAGGTTTTTTATTTCATCATCAGGAGAGCACAGACAAGTCTTGTTTATGCTCCTCTGATGATGCGGTTAAAACGTTGAAACCGGTAGGTTTATACCGCTTTGTTAATTGGAAAAAAAAATTATACTAAACAAATTACTATAATTATTGTACTGCAAGAAATGTTGTCCGATAAATCTCAAGAGTTGTATGGATGTAAAAAAAATGCGAAGAATGTATGTTGAGATTTGAAAAAATGGCGCTCTGTCCTCTCTGCCTACCCCGACAGGGCGATGACGTGATGGTATTTTTGTACGTTGAAAAATCAGTCAATTTATAACGATCGAAAGTAAAACGCAAACCATTCGTTCCAGGTAAAGACGCGAACATCTGCCACAAAGCACCTGTCAGTGGGATGTTGCGGGATTTTCGAGACCACAGGTGGTTCCTAATAACACCACGAAAATGGATGATTGGGTCAGTTAAAACCAGGAGAGGTTTGAGAAGGACCCTTTGTGTCCTTAATAAACAACGGCGGGTCGAGTAGGTTTCACGAGAGTTTGCACTGCTGGTCTAGGTTGACCATATTTTGATTTATTTTGTAATACTCGTACATTATTATATATTTTTAAATATTGTCTATCTAATACTTTATATTCCAATAAAATACTAACCACAATAATAATAATATAATATCAGATTATGGTATGTACCTAATGACAATTATGAAATCAATGGTCAATATAGAATCTAATTATTTATTCAATAGGCAAAGAAAACACAATTAACACTAATAAATTCTAAGAACAATTAAACATTACTTATAACTAGGTATGTATTTATTGTAAAAATAAATAAATTACCTTAACACTGATTCAAAAAAAATATTATTATTATATTTTTCCTCACTAAGTGTTTACATGGATATGCAATGCAAAAGTGAATAGCTTATTACTTTTTTAGTTTGTCCACACAATGCTCTTCCTTTTCCTAACTTCGTAACTTTAGACATTATGGTCACCGTATTTTTATTCAAATAAACGGATCACATCAACCAATCACGGCAAAGTTGAATACTAACGGATCACATTAACCAATCACGGCAAAGATACTTACTAATACATTGATACATTTTGTATATTACGCACTAAGCTTCACAATGTATTAAAAAGTGCAAACTCTCATGAAACCCACTCTAGAATAAGAGGCATTACTGAGAACAACAGAATAGTTGGGTGCTGTGTGTCATGAATTGGTGTTGCGAAATGAACACACGTGCGTTCTAGTTTACTTAATAAACCAGACGGAAAAATATTCTAAGTTGTTGTAAACAAGATATTTTGCAAGTAACTTATATTTTATCAAAGGCATATCAAAATTACGTCTAAAAATTGAACCCAAACTAGTTATGATTTGATCTAATCCATGAGTACATTGATATTGTCTTGTATTACACTTTCGTTGTATACAGTACAACCAAGGGGGCTTATCACTATGTGGCAATCTCTGCCAATCCACCACAAAGACAGGCCGTCGGGCCGTCATCAGAGGTGTACAAAATAACGACGTCCAAAAATCTTATTCAAACTAGTTTTTAGATTCGATCTAATGTATATATTAGGTAAGTTATATTTGAGCATGTTTATTATTTAACTAATATCTTCAGTGCATCTCCCGTAAAGCGAATTTCTGAAGGGTTAAGGAGGTTTAAGAAAAGAAGTTCATCAGATTAAAACCTATGTAAATTAATATGTTATTTTCGCTTTATTTTAGATTGATCTCTCCTTTTCATTTGAACTTTCGTCACATGCCTCTAAGTATTCCATGATTTTTCATCTTGAGAAATATCTCGTTTTTTGTTAAACGTATGCATTCTTTAATGTAATTATAAAAGTTATTTATTTCTCCTATCAACGAAAGTAATACTCCATATCAACTAAAATGCAAACATATTTATTTAACACTTTTATTGAAAATACAATCTGGCGGGCTTATTGCCAGGCGGCAATCTCTTCCAACCAACCAGACAAACGTAAATTAAACAAGTTAAGTGGTCGCATAAATCATTCAAATGACTATCCATCCAACGAAATCCACAATCATATATGTGAGCACATGCCCACGAACCCCACAAAGACGGACAATCACCCGTACATTATTTTTCATATAAAGTGAGATATCATCAATCAAAAGGAAAGGAAAGGATGGTGGAGAGGAAAGGAAAAAAATCAGGAATGAAACACGTTATTTTACTGACTAGAAATTAAGAGTTTTTTCAGTCGCTTCTTAAAGCATGCCAAGACCGGAGCGAGTCTTATATTGATTTGAAACTGATTCCAGAGTCTCACAGCATGGACAGTAAAGGACGACATAAAGAACGAGGAGCGGTGAACCGGAAAGGCCAATAAACAATCTCTGTTTGAACGTAGCGCTAATCCATGATTGGAAAGACGCTGAAAATGTTCGCAGAGATAAAGAGGGGGCGGTGGGACAGTTAAGGATATTATTATATAGACAGTATGTGAATTTGGAGTCTATTTCTAACATTCAACCAGTTCAATGCCTTCGTGTAGATCTTATGGTATTAAAAGTCAGTAGCACTTCTGAAGTATGTTCCACAAGTGTAGAAATAAAACGAGAAAATGTATGCAATTTAAAAACACCGATCTAATTAATCTAACGAGTCACTCTACCTACACTCAATTTGCTCGGAATTTCAAAGAAACGAAGCCGAATTCGTCATTAAAATAACAGTAGTACATATATGATCCAGAAGGAACTCGATATGACCAGACATGATTACTTACTGAAGCCTCTTAAACCTTGATTTTGATTGATTGAATACGATTAATTTGTTTGTGGCTTCATTCAACACTCAAGTGTCACCAGATTTTGCAAACAATAACCAATCAAAACATTTTTCGAAATCTATATTACCACAACGGCACTGCGTGATTAAACGACTTGACGAAACAGGGATGAATTGGAATAATACAATAAGATAGAGAATCTTTACAATTAATTAAAATAAGTGTTATTTTTCAAAATAATATTTTGTAGACATTGAATAAAATTGTTCTCAATAAAACGCTGGACCTGATAATGCAATGTTAAATGTTTAATTTATTTGTTTTAAGAAAAATACGGTTTAAAGTAAAAAATAAATAATAATACATATAAATGTTAGTTAATCAACATAAAATCAATCAATTTAAGGTTGTGTTTTGATGAAAAAAAGTGTTTTTTTTTAAATTTATATAGATCCATTTTAAACGTAATTTAAGTAACACAAGATTTTGTTGAAGAATTGTAATATATAGGTAGTATTTGTCAGATTATATAAGTTACGAAAGACATCAAAAGGTATGTAACGATACGTAACAAATTCCAAAATGTGAAAATACTGAAAAACCGAATTAATGCTGTAGAGTTGCATGAACTTAAATTCCGCACTCCTCTATGGCTCCGAATGCTGGATGATGTATAACTCTTACTCTAGGCAACTAGAAACTGCTGAAATGCGCATGCTAAGAGTGTCCCTAAGAGACAAAATAAGAAGCTCACGCATTCGTGGAAGCCTAGGTGTTACAGACATCAACAGCAAGATGGAGGAGAGGCGATTAAGATGGTATGGGCACGTTGGACGCAGAGCACCCGACCACATTGTGAACCAGGCAATCTCCATTGATCTTCCTCGAATAACAACCAGAGGAAGACCAAATAATTCATGGGTGGTGCAAAAAGATAACCTGATGCAGAGGCACGGCCTGTGGGACGTAGTCCGGGACAGAAGAGCATACAACCTGAGGACGAGGAGAGCTGACCCCAACAGTCTTCGCAGACAATGAGTTGGCATGGAGCCAGGGAGAGAGTTGCATGAACTTAAATTAATACACGGGGTGTTAATATTATATATCACAGAATACGAAATGAAGTGATGAAGGATGAATGTAAACTTAAGGTTATGTTGAGTAAGATGAAGAGCACAAATCATCCTCTTTATAGGATGCAATTCGTAATCAACTAATAATAATAATAATAAGCCCT
Source organism: Odontocerum albicorne (assembly GCA_949825065.1). Classification (NCBI taxonomy): domain Eukaryota; kingdom Metazoa; phylum Arthropoda; class Insecta; order Trichoptera; family Odontoceridae; genus Odontocerum; species Odontocerum albicorne. The sequence continues at coordinate 34,936,270 of OX463852.1, read as the reverse complement.
TATCAAACCACCCATCCGTCTCTGAATATAGAACACCATTAACAATCTGATTCAGCTATTATTTCAATCAACTTGTTCCGATGGATGCAAGGCATCAGGCCAAGACAAAGACTCCCTGACGTCCGCTACCAGGAGGATGTCCCCTGTTACATCCATCAGAAATCAGCCGTCAGCTCTGATGACGGTCGTCAATTAACAACCGCGATCAATCACGACATACTTAACGACCCAGCGCCCGTTAATGGTATCAATTTAATCACGAGCGATGAAAAAATAATGAGCTTCGGTCCTGTCTATGTGATATTGATATTGAAGGATAAATTGTGTTTGCCAATTTTGAGGTTAAACTATTTAATATTACAAAAATATTTGTTAAATAATAAAAAGTATATACATATATGGCGGTTGTATTTTTACTGTACGTAGTACTTGAATCAGAAAAATAAATATTGCCAAAGATACCAGAATATAGTATAGGGTTGATACGGGGTCCTCATTGACAGGAGTCCACTCAGTATTTAGATTTATTTTATTCGAAGATTTTCAAATTTTATCTTCAATATTTATTCTTATACAGAGTAATGAGATGTTGGTGTAAGCAATGCAAAATAATGTATAAAAAAGTTACGTTTAATGTTACAATAAAATTAAATATACGAAAGAAGAAGACAATTGAAAGAAAAGAATTCAATTTATTTCCTTTAAATTTCCTATTTCTCTAAGGCGCTCTGACTCGGGAATCGAACCCAATATTATTGAAAGATTAAATACATTACAAAAAAATAAATAAATTGAGTGTAAGGATAGAAAAATTGCGACTGAAGTCATTAGATTGGGTACTTCTCTGCATTTACATATATTTAAAAAAAAATATACTTGATAAGCAAACCGTAGTAAACTTATTGAAATAAGACCAACTACAAAGTAACCTTTGTAGAACTTCTGATATATAATAATAACACATTCGGCTTTAGGTGTAGTGTAGAGTATGTGAATAGTGTTCATATATCAAAAGTACATTTAATTTAAATTGGCAGTTTCTCACATTACTGTATATTTTGAGTTGCGATTTGCTGGAAACGTATATAATATTTATGACCTATTATGTATGAAGATTCCATTATTTATGAAAGATAGTGGTCAACTGAGACTGCGTTCGTAATTGTGAGTAATGTAAACAGCCGATGGCTTCAACATTCGTAACGAATTTAATTGGCACATTTACTCGCATCGTGTAGTCGAATCATTCAAGTATAAACAAAACTAGAATCCCATACAGAACGCTTTTAGGAAACCCCGCGACCACTGCGCAATATGGGAAGATAGCTTGCAGTTACCTCTTAGGAATTATAGCAATGGACTATCGACCTACAAGGATGTATAAGAATCAACCAATCAATTTATTTGTAGTGACATACTCGTAAGTCACTCCAAAGGCGCATCTGATTTGTTGAAGCAATTCTCGATATGTTGAACTGTATTACACTTTCATTGTATACAGTACAAACTGGCGGGCTGGTTACCATGTGGCAATATCTTCCAACCAACCATAAATATATTACCACATGGCTATAGTGGCCTTAAGTGAAAACCAGACTGGAATCCTTTTAAAAATAAAAACTGTGTTTCAACGGGAATCGAGCCCGCAACATCTGGGTTGGGAGACAAGCTTCTTATCAACTAGGCCGCGGAGGTTGTCGTGTCTATTGATAAAACAAAAGAAATTGATATATATATCTTTACAACAAAAACAATATAAAAAGTATTAAAAATCTTGAAAACCAGTTGTATGGGATTCAAAACACATCATAGAGCCATATGTGATCGCAACTACACCAAAGTGATCGTCTATTGGATACTATTGATCACGCATACATTATATGGTATATAGAGCTGGTACCATTTTCATCACAACGAGGACATGAGGCCGGGGCAATTAAGAATATTAATAAATCTCTGGTGTATATATCTTGTCAATGTATAACGTAACACGTCCATTTCTGTTCGCCTATGACGCAAGTCAGGCATGGTATTGAAATGGAACCGCTGGGTTTCGCCATATTGGTTAGGTGATTATAATATTCGAAAACTATTGTCATAGAAGGTTATGGTAGGCTGTTTGGGAAAAATAGGAACAACGAGGTTCACTGTTATTGGACATATTAGGAAAATAATACTGTTATTATTTTCTAACAGTGTCAAAGGTGGAGAGTTAGAGATGTTAGCAAACCAGGGGCTGAGAATTTTCGAGGTAACCCTAGAATGGTCAGTATTGTCACACAAGGCCATACTTCGGAAACTGCGTGAGATGCAGGCTTAACTTAGTACAAACGCACAGAGGCTGATTACTTCTGCTTCTGTGTTTCTCTATCTTCTCACCTAATCCTTCCAACCTAATCCAAATAAGTATATCTCTAAATATTTCACCAACACTCCTGCTTCCACTTAACAACTGCTCATTTTCTCTGGGACCTAATATTACATCCCAAAATACTTTATATTAGCACCAGGATTCACAATACATACAACATGACGACCTCCGTGGCCTGATGGTGAGACGCTTGTCTGCCGATCCGGAGGTTACGGGTTCAATCCCCGCTGGAACTCAGATTTAAAAAAATGGGATTCCAGTCTGGTTTTCACTTAAGGCCCATTAAAACATATTTCTGGTTGGTTTGAAGAGAGTGCCACATGGTAATAAACTCGTCAGGTTAAATAAAAAAAACGCATACATTTCCTATAACATCAACTGTGATGCAGAAGCCAATGGAAAACTACCACGTTATTGTTTCCAAGAACACCATATGAATATGTTCAACCTTTTGTAGGGCACGTTCCTCAGCATTGAGGTCACGATAAAGAAAAATAACCTTTTCTCATATTGGATACTTTCATCAAAAGAGATACATGTATAAAAAGAAGATATCCTTTCGAATGACATAAAACCCTTTAGAATTTTAGAAGCCTTCACGGTAACACGAGGAAGGTAAAGTAAACCTTCATGACACACTTCCCATATATTCTTCTTTATGCGTCGTGTCCGGTCTCCCTGACGTTGGCGATCACTCCTGAAAAAATATCTATCTTTGGTGCCACGGAAGAGCTCCTCAACTGTCTGGATCTATCAAGTTTTCTTTTCTTTTTTATTATATTTATTCTTTAATCTAGATATGCGAGGGTGTGGGATGGAAGCCCCCTGGTGCCCTTGCGGTTGGGCTCGCCCTACATTGGTGTGGTGTATCTCGGCCGTGGGAATGTTTGTGGGATGAGCCCGGACCTTTTGGTGTGTTCTCTCTTGAATGTGTTTTTTTTTCTTTTTTTTTCTTTTTTGTCATCTACTATATTTATTTTCTGTGTTTATTTTTTTGTATATATTCCTGTTTCTACGTGTTTAAGGGTGTGGGCTGAAAAACATCTGGTGTCCCCGTGGCTGGGTTCGCCCTATATTTGTGGGGTGTATTTTGGCCGAGGGGATGCTATTAGATGAGCCCAGACCTTTTGACAGCTTCTGTGTTTGATGTATTGTATACAACTTATGTGTTTTTAGAAGTGTTATTCAGGTGTGATCTTGTACATATTGTGTTGCTGTCAATAAACCTAATATTTATTATTATTATTAAGTTATTAGATGAGCCCAGACCTTTTGATAGCTTCTGTATTTAATGTATTTTCTGCAATTTATGTGTTTTAGAAGTGTTATTTAAATATATTTTGTACATACTATGTTGCTGTCAATAAACCTATATTTATTTATAATTCGTGAATGTTGCATAACCAAATCAGGCGGCTTCTATCGATTCCGCGTAGACGCTCAATTTTTCACAACGATGTTAACTTTAAGAAGTAGTTTTTATCTCTTCTCAATATGTGGCCTAGACGAGCAATTTTTCGGCATTTTATAGTATTTTACTTCGTATGTGTATTGAGGTTTTATTGAGAAATATTTCATGATACTAGGAGAGTCCTTGGGCTAATTTTGGTAGTTTATATTATTTAACACTTCATTACAAAAACAATCTGGCGGGCTTATTCCCAGTCGGCAATCTCTCCGAACCTACCTTCGAACAAACGTAAATAAAGCAAGATCGCAAAAAACATTCAAATGACTATCCATCCCCATGCAATTAACGAACATATACGCGAGCATAAGCTCACAAACTCCACAAAGACGAACAATCACCCGAACATTCCTTTTCATATAAAGTGAGATATCATAAATCAAAGGAAAAGCGAGAAATCGTGAAGAGGAAGGAAAAATCAGGAATGAAAAATCAAGAGTTATATTACTGACTAGAAATTAAGTTTTTCAGTCGCTTCTTAAAACATGCAAAGGACGGAGCGAGCCTAACATTAGTTTGTAGCTGATTCCAGAGTCTTACTGAATGGACAGTAAAGGTCGATGTAAAAATGGACGAGCGGTGAACTGGGAAGGCCAATAAAAATTTCTGTTTCAGCGTAGCGCAAGTCGATGATTGAAAAGACGCTGAAAATTTTCGACGAGATAAAAGGGGGAAGCGGGACAGTGGACATTGTACAATAGAGGTAGTATGTGAATATGGCGTCTATTTAGTTAAGTAGAACTAAAACAATTAATGTAACATATGCATTTATTATTAGTCAAATGTTACGTTTGGTCAGTGTTATTGCATGGAGTGGAATCATGGACCCTCAAAGTTGGTAGTATGAACCGACTGGAAGCATTCGAAATGTGGATACACCGGAGAATGCTACGGATACCCTGGACGGATATGGTCAGTAACACAAGGATTCTTCAAAGAGCCAAAGTTGATAGAGAGTTGCTGACTAATATCAAAATCCGAAAGGTGTCCTATTTGGGTCATGTACTTAGAGGAGCAAAGTATAAATGACTGCACCTGATCATCCAAGGCAAAATAGAGGGTCGAAGAGGTGTTGGCAGGAGGCAATTCTCCTGGCTCAGCAATATACGTGATTGGACTGGTATAAGGAGCGTTGGGGATCTTTTTCGAGCTGCCGGGAACAAAGATGCCTACTCTCAGGTGATATTCAATGTTGGGGGAACCCGACATGACACTGGAATGTATTTTTTAATTAAAGAGGAGGAATGTATTTATAAATTAATTCTGATAACGTTCAGCTCAGCTCGAAATGCCTCAAACGATACTGCAACGAATCTTAAGAAACGATTTGCATATCTTTCTGTAAAAGTTGGTGCAAAAATTGAAGCCATTAAATATGGGCATTGAAGCGCGACTCATGGGACACCGTGTACACCATTTATCATGTAGGTACCAGAAAAAGAATAAAAAATACTAATCGAAATATTTTAAGGTAAAACAAACGTGGACTAGAAATGTTTCAATTAAGAATTTACTTTCCCATTAGTCAGCCATGAAAGCAATGCGTGATAACCCCTGGGTAATATTGGCCTGACACTGTTTCCACATTAATTAGCGCTGTCTACGGAGCTCCCCACGGACACTTCATCAATCATCCTGCTGGGGTGATGGCTCCGGAGGTCTACCCACCCTTCGGCAAGTGGAATACTCGTAACACACGTCACGTGCTTCAAGAAAGTTATTTCACGGTGAAGTGATCAAACAAGTTGAGGCAATGTAACAATTTTGGTATCAGAAATATGTGGTCTAGTTGGTAGAGCGCTTGACTTCCGAACCACAGGTATCGGGTTCGAAGTGGAAAAGGAAGTCGCAACTCGGGCAACTGCCTGTAATTACAGAAACAAGAGAACAGCCGCCATTCCGTCCCACCTCCCATTGATTAATACAAAGACCCAAATCGACACCAGGCTGATGGCCAATAAATAGCGGTACCGTTGAACGGTGCTGCTTACAAGCACTTCATCTGTAAATTTTCATTTCCAGAAGTTCCACACTGCATTGGGTAGAGGGTCTGTGATATTTATTAATTGATGATAGGTAATCTCTAACAATGAAGAAATATTATCAATTCACCTATGGTTTTTCTGATGATAAGAGTATTATATGAAAAGTTCCAAAAGGTTTAATATATTCCAATAGTAAGGATATCCAAATCGCTAAAGGTTTTAATGGTAAGAATATACAAGTTTTAATAGGTTCCAATGATATCCATATTCCAAGATAACAATTATCATTAAATTAACCAAGATAATATTTTAGGACAGTGTTATTATTATTTTTTTAATAAAATAAATAAGGCAGTTATTTTTTGTATTCACCACTGTTTTATCTTTATGGGTTCAAAACCGGTTTCAAAGACCTTCATCTTCCTCCTCAGATGGTGGTAAACTTGAAAGGTGAAGATGAAAGTTCATCTTCACCTGACGAGGAAGACGGAGGAAACTGCTTATTAACTCACAAAAATAAAACAGTGGTAAATACAAAAGAAAAAAAGAAGTGTTTCATTTTATTAAAAAATTAACATGATACCACAAAGTAAAACAAATGTCATTTCTCAGATTTATTATAATTGTCACCCATATAAATTTAGTAGGTTAAAATATAAGTCAGGGAGATACAGGGTGCAGCTAAAATAACTCCCAGATTTGTTACCGCTGCTATTCAGGCGCTAGTGGTGCAGAGTTGTCTTTGAGTAGCACATACCTTACCATTTCAGTCCCCGTCATGGCATGGAGTGGTGAGCATTGTGCGTTCGTGATTGAAGGAGTGGTGCACTTTGAATAAGATCATATGCGCAGGGTTGCAATGAATATGATATGCACAAGTGGGGCCTAGCAAGAGGCCTTTCTGTAAATGTGGAGAGGTCCAGACAACGGGCCACATCGTTAACATTTGAACACTGTATTCATTTCATGAAGGCGTACAGAAACTGCAGAAGCTAACAGCAAACACTGTAACCTTAGCTTCAGAGGACATTTTTTATAGTTCTATCATAACTGGATTATCTTTTACAATGCCGTATCGTATATGTGTAATTTCAGGATATATATTTTCATCCTTTTTTGCTATCGATAAACCTATTATTTATTTACCTATTTTAATTGTACATATCAACCCTCTTACTGGGTTGATTGACTGTCCTGAGACAGCTGATTTATACCCCGTGAAACACAAATAAATAGTTCAACAGTTCCGAGTTGCAGCCACTCGCGTGATTTGAAAACTCTTAGCAAAAATTGTCTTCTAGTATATTGAGGTGAAAAAAAAATTACGTCCTCGCGGCCGACTTGCCCTCCTATTAGCGGGGGTGCATCTCGATTAGGAGCATGTTATGAAATGAGCCCAGAACATTTGATTGCTTCTCTCTTAAACTTATTTTTTTATGGTATAGTTTCAGAACATGTATTATAATACTATGTATGTTGCTATGAATAAATCAATATATTTATTAAAACATGAGGACCGCATTCAGAAGAATATTAATCAAGGGCACAACCCACATATTACCTGTTCTGAGATACTTAAGGAAACAGTCAGTCACATTAAGCGTGCAACGGGGTTTTGTTTTTGTGTAATCAAAAATCGGAAAGAAGTATCGATTTATTTTTCTCATGCTAAATATCCTCAGTGAGATACAGGCAAAAGCCTAGTTTACTGGGGATACGACAAATGAAAGGCAACAAACCCAGATCCATTAAAATTGTATGTCCAAATCAAATTATCTGTTGTTTTTCTCAAATTGTGTATATTTCTTGTCATGTGTAATAATAAATAAATAAATAAATAAAATAAAAATTGTATGGGCAGACAGAATTTAACTATGAAATACGAGTACCCTTTAATCGACTTGACATTTTTGCACATGCGAGATTAAGATATGCTTATTCGATATTTCAAATAATCCTAAACAAGTGTAATGTAGCTATTTATGCAAAAAGAATAAAAACGAAAAAGTTTTCGACGTTTAAACAGATTATTTTTAACTAGTTGCAACTTGTGAAATATTCACGGAAATAAAACAAATTCTACATTTATGAAAATATATAGAATTTGTTTATACATATCATTTATACATCGTCCCCTTTTACACCGGTTCAAAAATTGTTAGCTAGGTATTTAAAATCCGTTCAGTTATCACGGACCCACCGAGATTCAAATATCGAATTACTTTCGCAGAGAATCTAAGTATTCCTCTCTCGCTCTCTTGTATTCAAAATTGAATTCTCGTATTCTTTCTTTGACGACAACCATCATAAGGATTTTGGCCTATTTATATTATGATTCAAAATAGCATTTTGTAAGAAACAAAATTACGAGAAAGTGTTTTTTTTTTGAACCGATCAGATTCCGTGTAAAATCCATTAACGTTAAATTTCATTAAGTTTGGTTTGACTGAAGACAAAATAGAATCTAAAAAAAGGAAACAAATTTGTCGATAATTATATCAAAATGCTCGAAACCGGAGAAAATTCTCAGAATCTCTTGAAACTGTCGCTGGATAATTTAATTTGGTGAAGTGCTTTTAAAGACGAAATACAAAATGTCGACCAACTTGTTACTCCTAACTTGTCATGCCAATGAATGCATTCTAATCATATTATCATTTAAAAATATATATCATGGATATTGAAAATCCGGTTAATTTGAAGAAATCCATTTAAAAACTCCGTTTATTAATTTATTTTATCAGGTCCTTTGCACATTACAGGTTTCCCTAATTCGTACAAGAACAGGGCATAACAAGTACAAAAAACATGTATTAACCTTTCCTTCCCTGTGTTGGGTATCTTCTACACGTTGCTTCTAATAACCATCAATATCTCTATAAATATAATAAATACAAGGTTAAGATTTTAGGTATTCCTCCATAATATATTTACGCATTGATTTAAAAAATAATATTAATAATAATCAGAATTTATCGACTACATCGTTGGTGTTTTGTGAAGATCGAAAACAAATTCGCATTTAAACGCTGTGAGTGCCTCGATCTTGGGTCTTGACGATAGGTGAAGAGTATGCGGGAAGCGCGACACTATATTCGCATCTCACTTTTGCATACTTCACTGAATTCCGAGGAGCTCAATTGTCTCAACGTCGCAAGTGTAAGCCACGCCCGGGTATGCCACCGCCGCTCCGCGCCGCAGTAGCTTTTGGGCTGGCAACGAGACTAGATCTACGCCCGTTCCGTGAGCGTTGCCAGATGGTTTTTTAACGTTTTCAGCAAATAAATCTCAATTATTATAATTTTTAACTTCAATTATAATTAATTAAGGGGATTACCTATGAATGTTCTTATTTTTCCGATTTAAAATCGCTAATTTTTGATCACGTACTCACTACCCAACACCGGAGCGCGCGTTTCAATTTTATCACCGTAAGGGAAAGGTTAACAGTATTATGACTTGTGTCAACCGATTTTAGAATATGTGAATATAGCAGATCACATATTAATCTAAAAAGAATAACGCTAGCCCTAAGAGTAGTTTTGAAAGTGATTAAACTTCATTTATTAATTTATTTATTCAGGTCCTTTGCAAATTACAGGTTTCTTTAATTCGTACAAGGGCCAACCATAACAAGTACAAAAAAAACATTTATTAAACAATTCAAATTTTTTAGACTTATTTGATAAGGAGAATAGTAAAAATACATAAATTAAGTAAGTTACACTAAAACATTATGACATTACCATATTAAATAATATAAAAATGAAATAATTTTATGTGTTGTTTATAGTTGTTTATAGAGTTATTTGATAAGGACAATAGTAAAGACAATAGTAAGGACAAAAGTTTTTAGAGTTATTTGATAAGGACAATAGTAAAAATACATAAGTTAAGTTACACTAAAACATTATGACATTACCATATTAAATAATATAAAAATGAAATAATTTTATATGTTGTTTATAGTTGTTTATAGAGTTATTTGATAAGGACAATAGTAAAGACAATAGTAAGGACAATAGTTTTTAGAGTTATTTGATAAGGACAATAGTAAAAATACATAAGTTAAGTTACACTAAAACATTATGACATTACCATATTAAATAATATAAAAATGAAATAATTTTATATGTTGTTTATAGTTGATAAAAATAAATTACAAAAATTATTTTAAGTACTCGTACTATACTAAATTCAAGAGATTTTTCCTGAAGGAGCTGAGCGACACATAAAACACGTCTATGAGAGGACACACACGGTTAAACAGTGTGATTGCTCTATCTACCATTGGCATTTCCAAAGGCAGGTTGGTTCGACTTATAGGTTGATAGAACAATCTATGGGTGCGTTGTCTAAATGTCAGTATATTAATAAAGAAGAAATGCGAAAATATATTTAACGGTTAAACCTAATTTATGATACAGCAGACTCTCGATAAAACGCATTGCGAATTCACCGGGGCGGGAAAAGAAAATCAACATTTGAAATAATATTTCAAAATGTTGTAAAAAAATATCGGATTCTTTTCTGCTCCGTTAATCCGCAACTCAGTTTATAGACCGCGGATAATCGAGGGTCTACTGTAAATATATAAAATTATTTATAATGAAAGGGGGAAGACCGGCTATTATAGTTATAAAAATAATATTTTTAAAATCAGTAGTTTGTATAATAATTTCGATACAATGCATATGACAAAAAAAGTTTTATATACGAGTATTCATTTAACACTTTAACAGCATATACATTTGGCACTTGCTGGTGGCAATCTCTTCCAACCAACCAAATAAAAGTAAATCGATGATTTTATATGGTAGTAAAATTATTTAAAATATTATCAATTTGCACGAAATTTTTGAACAACATAAATAATAACAATAAAAGTGAGATATCATCAATCAAAATAAAAAAAAGGAAGAGATAATGGAGAGGAAACGAAAATCGGCATTGAAAAACTTAATATTGCTGGCTTGAAAATTTAAAAAATCCAGTCGCATTTTAAAACATGTCAATGACGGAGCGAGTCTAACGTAAGTTGGTAACTGGTTCCAATGTCCCACTAGACATATGAGTCGTTCACAAGCCAAGTGAACCAAGTCCATTCTGGTTAGTTTTGAGTAAACTAGGTTCCAACATATTTTAGTGTTTCTAATTCTGTGAGGGTATGATCGCAATTCTGAAAAGTGTTATAATGAGTACATTTATTACAATTACTTTGCACAAAAGCATTTTCTGCTAAAAGCTAAAGCTTTTCGCACACCTTTCATGCAGTGATCTCAAATTCAATATTTTTGGACTTGGTTCACTTGGAACCACTCATATACAGTAAAGAATGACGTAAAATAAGAAGAGTGGAGAACTGAGCAAATCAGTTAACAACCTCTGCTTGAGCGTAACGCAAGTCCTTAGGAGGCGGTACAGTAAAGGATGTTACACAATAGACCACTTATTCTCAGACAGAAACAATCAAGTTATTTCTGATATGATCGTACTTTCTTAGGTTCAGGTCACCAGATAGATATCTTCAAAAGTAGATAAAATCACCGTGGATAATATTTTGTTTTCATACTATACCAGAGAATCGAAAAGTTGTTAAAAGTTGAAGCAAGATCAAAGCAAAGAGAAAGATGCTTACCTGGAACAAAAAGAAAAACATTTTTTTAAATATAATTGTCACATTTCTATTCTCAAAAGTAGCCTATTTCCTTTCATTTTCTCTAATTCTAAATTTTTCAAACCGTATTTTTTCTCAGTGTACGGTATGATCATTTTTTTTATTTGTTTGATAGTTTAATACATCATACTTGTGAAGAGAGGATTACCTCCCAAAACCAGTAGGCGTGTATAAATATTAAAAACAAAATTTAAATATTAAAAAAAAAATGTTGCCATAAAACGAATGTTTGAATTTTAGTGAATAAAAAAAAGTATATATATTTTCATGTCACATTATAATACATACGAGTATATCGATTAAACTATAGCGGTATGTTTAAATAAAAAATGTAACTAGTTGGTTTTAAGAAAAAACAATAAGTCCGCCAGATGTACAAAACATGTACAAAAAATGTGACTAGTTGGTTTTAAGAAAAAACAATAAGTCCACCAGATGTACAAAACATGTACAAAAAATGTGACTAGTTGGTTTTAAGAAAATCAATAAGTCCGCCAGATGTACAAAGTATAAACATGTACCTAAAATGTGACTAGTTCGTTTTAATAAAAGCAATAAATCCGCCAGATGTACAAAGTACAATATAAACATGTACAAAAAATGTGACAAGTTGGTTTTAAGAAAATCAATAAGTCCGCCAGATGTACCAAGTATAAGCATGTACCTAAAATGTGACTAGTTGGTTTTAATAAAAGCAATAAATCCGCCAGATGTACAAAGTATAAACATGTACAAAAAATGTGACTAGTTGGTTTTAAGAAAATCAATAAGTCCGCCAGATGTACAAAGTATAAGCATGTACCTAAAATGTGACTAGTTGGTTTTAATAAAAGCAATAAATCCGCCAGATGTACAAAGTATAAACATGTACAAAAAATGTGACAAGTTGGTTTTAAGAAAAGCAATAAGTCCGCCAGATGTACAAAGTATAAACATGTAGAAAAATAGGAGATAAAAATTATAAAATGAGAATTTATACAGCGCCGTTAACAGATTACTCTCTTCAAGGCGTTCTAGCTCGGGATTCGAACCCACAAATATTGACGTATTAAAAATATTACAAAATAAATATATTTGGCAAGAAAACCAGGCAAAACTTACCAAGATAAACTTCAAATAAAACGCTTTAGATATTAGGATATATGATATGAAACATAATTGACTTTAGGTGGAGTGTAATGAATATCATATATGCAGTGTTCATAAATAACAATTAATTTTGATAAAATTCCCCGAAAATAGTTCCAAGTGCCAAAGCTGCACACGCCATCTATATCTTTCGCATTTAGAGGTAGGCCATTCCACGTCACAGGACCAGCAAAGGCCTGTCATAATACCCCGCCCTATTGGATCGATACGGAACAATAAATGTATACAATGTAATAGTAACACATCCAGTTTGGATTATACACGAATAAATAAATAAATAAACTCTTCCTTTTGAAATAATCCTCTTTATACATACATAACATCACGCCGTCTTCCCTATCACAATAGGCAGAAAGGAGAGAACGCCAGATTTTCCTATCGCGACACACATATTTCGCCTCTTTTACATCTATACACTTTCTCATACAGCTCCTACGATTCCTCTGACTTTTTACATCCCCTCTATAAATTTGATATATCAAATATGCAGGACTGGATTAACTATTTGGTTAAAAAGTACATGCTTGAGGCATCAAGGGAAGGGGAGCGCCATAGAAATTTTCCATTGCCAGACGATGCAAAAAAAAAACTGGAAATGGTGCAGCTGAACCAGGTACCACAAAAAAAATCCTACAATAAATGAAAAAAAAAAAAACATATATATTTATACAATAATAATAAAAAAGTAATAATAGAGGTTAATTATGTGAAATGAAATGTGTCCACCTTGAAGAATCGACATTTCTTTCCATTACAATGTTTTATGTATTGTTTTATTTATTTATTGGTTAGTGATATTTTTAAGTTATTCAACTGGCAAAAGTTGCAACAGATTGTGAAATAAACAAATTATTGAAGTTCTTCGAAATTAATGGTATTTGGGAAAATTTAGTATTGCAATGAAAACATTTTTTTTTCGTAAAACAAAAAGTTTCAGTTTTTGTATTGATAAATTTGTTTTACGGAAAAAAAATGTTTTCATTGCTATACTAAATTTTCCCAAATATCATTAATTTCGAAGAACTTTAATAATTTGTTTATTTCACAATGTGTTGCAACTTTTGCCAGTTGAATAACTTAAAAATATCACTAACACAATTTTACTCCCAACAAATAAATAAAACAATACATAAAACATTGTAATGCAAAGAAATGTCGATTTTTCAAGATGGGCACATTTCATTGACCGCTACTGTATATTGATCTTAGGAATACAACAAAATTAGAATCTGGTAACTGGTCAACTGCCACACGATCCACCGAGACTCATGTGAAATTAGAATCTGGTAACTGGTAAACTGCCACACGATCCACCGAGACTCATGTGAAATTAGAATCTGGTAACTGGTAAACTGCCACACGATCCACCGAGACTCATGTGAAATTAGAATCTGGTAACTGGTAAACTGCCACACGATCCACCGAGACTCATGTGAAATTAGAATCTGGTAACTGGTAAACTGCCACACGATCCACCGAGACTCATGTGAAATTAGAATCTGGTAACTGGTAAACTGCCACACGATCCACCGAGACTCATGTGAAATTAGAATCTGGTAACTGGTAAACTGCCACACGATCCACCGAGACTCATGTGAAATTAGAATCTGGTAACTGGTAAACTGCCACACGATCCACCGAGACTCATGTGAAATTAGAATCTGGTAACTGGTAAACTGCCACACGATCCACCGAGACTCGTGTGAAATTAGAATCTGGTAACTGGTAAACTGCCACACGATCCACCGAGACTCGTGTGGTCGTTATTGTCTTGGTCATGTCGACTGTCCCGTTCAGTCATCAGGGCAACAAACATCATGGGAGCACCAAAATCGTTTAAGAGCTTAACGACTCTAAAGGTCTTAATCCTGCCCTGCCAATATGTGTGTATGCATCATAACCAATAAACAACGATTATTCAGTTCTGCCAGGAGAGTAAAACGAGATATTATTTTCTATACATAGTCATCTATACCAGCCAGCTGCGGAATATATGGACAGAGAGACCAAACACGTTCAGACGTGTAACGGAAAGGGCATTTACCACTGTGTTCGAAGACTTGTGTCGGTCAGATCGTGTTAAGAAGGTGTCCTTAAATGGACATGCTTCGTTATTGAAAAAAACATTTTCAAACGATAAGCTGACAAGTGTTATTCGAAAAAATTGAACTGTCAAACTCTTCAAAAGGTGGTTCGTACAATACAACAGATATTGAACAGAAAGCGAGCTAAATTAAACAATATAGTGTTCAACTGTTGGGGCTCAAAGTTTGGTAGGGTCGCGGTGGTGCATGTTTTGCCGGAAAATGTGTGCCTATAAAATACCGCGTAACGCCATAGTTGCATTCCATCAGCAACACTACCAATAGTCCTACTCCTAGCGTCCACGAGTGGCCTCTTAAGCCCCGCGAGCCCTGGGCAATGTGGTCACTGGCATATTACCATCAGTGCCATAGCAGATAGGAGAGGATGAATGTGCGAGTGTCCGGCGCCATAAAACCGGACCCCCCCGGCTAAGGGAGGGTGACCCCTACAGAAACACCTATCAGGGAAGGCAACGGGAAACCACCCTGATTATCATTCCCAGGATATCACTATGGAGAGAGAAGGCAAACGTCTTGGCTGCGAAATATAAGAGACTGGACCGGAATGAGACGTGTGGAGGAGCTGTTCCGGGTCGCGCAAGACAGAGAAGCCTTCGCCAGAGTGATTGCCAAAGTCGGGGGGACCTGACAGGGCACATCAAGAAGAAGTGTTCAATGCATTTATCACAATTAAAACGAGTTTTGGTTCGACATATTACATATGGCGGGCAAATTGCTATACAGCCATTTCATCCAACCAACCAGCTTGTATACACTGATCCAATATAGACTATAAGAAAGCCTTAATTGTCTACGAGACATTCTGCTTTGACAAAGAAAGTATGTACATAGCGATCATAATAATTAAAATATTATAGACAGGCAGCACGAAAACTGTGAATATCTATAGTATATCAAATATAAACGTTCTACGTTCATAAAAAAAAGTTAAAAAATCGGACGTGGAAAAGGACCGAAACGAATCGAATAAATAACGTATGTAACGCCTAGAAGAATATGAATAGGATGGTAGATAATGTATGATTAGGGATGATTATTAATTTAAGACTGATGTATTGAATAAAATGAAAAAGAACACTTTGAAATGGGCACGCAGAACGAATGAATGAAGAAAGACTTAATAGAACAAATATGAGTGGCAGGCGTGATAGAGGCAAACCAAAAGCATAGATGGATTAAATGAAAGATATTTTGAAAGAAGAAAGAAGAGAAATTGTAGGAGCTGTATGAGAAGTATAGATACACGAAGCGAAAGTCTGGCATTGTCTTCTTTGCCTAGCCCGACAGGAAAACAGCGTGATGGCATGTATGTGTGTTAAGTCAACCTGTTTGTTACCCTTGATTAAGAACCCTACAAATAATGGCATACACATATTCCAAACAATTTATATTTTTGACAGCTTCAACGAACAAATGTATCGCATAAAAATGTAGAATATTAATTTGAAGTCGGTATCGAACGTGGGTGAACAAAATATTAATGCGGGGTCTACAAAAATGTACATAATATTTGGAAAAAAAGCATGTGATTTAAGGATCCTCTCTAATGGCCAAAATTGTATTAAAAAATTCAGTATATTTTAACCCAAGAATTTAATTTCTCTGTAACTTAAAGATAGGAACGTTTTTTTTTTTCGCTCAAAGCTTATTAAATTTACAATACTCGTAAAAAGTTTTTTTATTAAAATATAGGCGGCCAGAGAGGAATTTTGACGTCATAAAATACTGTAAAGGATTTGAGGTTTACAAGGAATTTAATATGTATGGAGTGGTAAAACGGGTAGGTTGCGTGACGAATATTGCCTGTTTTAAATGGGAAATTGGTCGAATTTCGTGCGGAAAATGAGAGTTAAAAATATTTTCATATTACTGAAATTTTTCAAAGTAGTTATGAAACATCCGAAGAAGGAAAGATCGACTCTGTTCACATTCTAATACGTTGTGAGATTTAAAAAAAACTATTTTATTAGTTTATGCGTTATAAGCTAGTTAAAATGAGATTAATTTAAAAAAAAATTAACAAGATCGTCGACAGAGAATTTACAATACAAATATACCAATTTCCTTTTTCTTCATAGATGAAATAATAATTATGAGATCATTTATATAGAGCCGTTTCGTGAATAAACTTCAAGCAATCGTGCTTTAATTAAATTAATGACTGCTTGACGCGATTCAAAGCGAACGCCTTAAAGTATTAATAATAGTCCTTAAATGTAATAAAAAATACAATAGTAGAAAAAATTACCATACAGAAAGAGACATTGAAAGAAGGGTAGCGACAGAAAACAAGATAAGCGGAGTACCTAATGTTATATACAACAGCCGCGCAATATCAACAGTAGCACAAATGACATACGAATATACAACAAACATGCAATATCAACAGTAGTAAAACTGACACTATATTATAGTGTGTTGGTGTCCACCTTGATCTATGAAACTGAAACATGGACGTGGCAGAAGAAGGTTAAGAGTAAGATTAATGCTGAGGAGATGCGTGCCCTAAGGAAAAATTGTGGAGTGTCAATGTTTGAAAGAAGGCGGAATGAAGACATCAGAAATTAATGCATGAATAAAATGTGTTTTCAGTAAATAAAGAGAAATAAAAAGCTTCAAGGTGGTTTGGATGTGTAAAGAGAATGAATGATGAAAAAATTATTAAGCGATTATACAAGACAAGTGCAAGGTGCGCGTGGAAGACGTAGACGGAGGAAAACGTGGTTGTACCAAATGGAAAAGATTTTGAAAGAAGTTCAAGTGAGAAATACGAATAATAAAATATTGTACATGACGAGATGTATGAATGTGGAGGAGGCGAAAGTTGTATGCTTGGATAGAAAAGTTTGGAGATTTATCCTCTCTGCCTACCCCGCAAGGGACACGGCATGATGATATGTGCTCAATTGGTGCTCAAAACGTTGTTTAAATCATTGATCCGTAGCAAACTAGAAAGCAATGCTTGCATTTGGAGCCCGGGGGGGCGCAGAACTCACTCATGGTGGAGAAAGTACAAAAAAATATCTACGATATCTCTATATGAGAGAGTTCGGTGTCTATCCATGGCTTTATCCTACTCAGTTTCTGCTGGGCATGCTCGGGTATAACTCCTTGAGCGTAAGAAGAGATCTGCGTCTCCTGATATACGTTGTCAAAATCGTTCGAGTTGTGAGCTGTCCAGCATTACTACGAAGATTAGCGTTAAATGTTCCTAACAGTTACACTAGACTGCGGCGGCAAGAACTGTTCTCAATAACATACGCAAGAACGGGTCTTCCAGCCGCTATGCCTGTTGGAAGGGGCTTAACTCTTCTAAACGGGACTGCTTCGGATATTGACATATTTCATATCACATTACCAAAAGCAAAAGTAAATTTTCTTCTTAGATTGAGCGCGTTAGAAAGCACTCATCAACATACTTAAGTGACTGAATATATGTATATAATCGTATGTATGCATATACATTATTATTATTTTTTTTTCTATGCAATTTTTCTTCTTTTTTAATATGTCTTGTATTTTTCAAAGTAATTGGGCTAAGCCTGTGATGAAAAAATAAATAAATAATAAATAAATGTGTGTATGTAAACGTAATAAAAAGGGCATTTAAAATTCAAGGTGTATATTATAATAGGTGTGGTTTTGACTATTGCATAAATGAATACTGTTTCGTTATTTATGTGGACCCAAAAGAAAACCTTGACCAAAATCGACAACCTTGCAATTGGATATACGGTATTGCGTAAGTTAGGTGTTGGAAACCCGATCCCCCTGCAAAGTGCACCGTTCGTTAGAAAAGTAAATCAAGAATTTCCGCCGAGGACTATAAATCAAAGAACTTTCCACGTCTACATGGGAACAGCATTAATGCTCCGGAGACCTTTCAATGTTAATGGCGTTCTGGCTTCGATAACCTTCGCCTCCAGTCCACGGGCTGCCTCGACTACCCTTTGTCGCTCAAATGTCACACAAATGTCATAACTAAGGGAGCGGAACATGATCCTTTGTGCGTTGTCTTGTCTGGGAGTGAGAATCAAATTCTGAGTTTGCACACTTATAAGAGATATGGACAAAATAAAAAGGGTAAATGTGTCACATTCAATAAACTGTCTATAAAAACGGTAATGGTGATATAAAATCTGTGACGTTATGGCAGAAGTTGATATGTCCGATTTTTGACATTTTGTGTTTATTCTCCCAATTTATAGAAAATATTTCTCAGCATGTTGTGGCAAAACTTGGTGTGTCAGTCATTATCCAAACCAACTATATATATTTTGGAAAAACTTTAAAAAATGTATATTTGTACTGATTTTAACAGCTTATTAAAGTTAATATTGCTTCTCCTGTAAACTAAGGTAAAACGGACATACTCGTATGTATCAACTTCTGCCATAACGAATCAAGATTATGCAGGAAGATCCTTCGGGCGTGGGAGGTGGGCCAAAGTGGCGGTGGTAGATTAAGTTATGTAATGATAATTTGTCTAGATTGAGTTATGTGATTAATAAAATTCATTGATCTAGATCAAGTTTTGTGATCAATAAATTTCATTGGTCTAGATTATGTTATGCGATGATATTTTTATTTGTCTAATTTAAGTAAAATGATTAATAAATCTCATGGTCTATATTAAATTACTTTATGGTATTTTTTATTCGTCTAGATCAGGCCTGACCAACCCAAATTGCCCCATGGGCCGCATTGACAACACCGCCGTACATAAATAAAAATAATTGTAAATTTTGTTCCAATATTTTTTTCGATATCTGGCTTTACAACGAAATTCGTGCTTATTAATAATTTTTGTTATTGATTGATTTGGATGCAGAGGTACACAGAAAGTGTTCAATCAGTGTAAATCTGAAAAAAAAAAAGACACTACAACTAGATATGAAGAGAAAACATGTATTGAACCAACGACAAAATGTATTTATATGGTAATATAATGACAGAATTTTAAGTTATTAATTCGTAAATATATTTGTATGGTAACAAAAAATAAAAAAAAAACAATTCATCATATATGACCGCGGGTCACACATAAGGACGATCTCCGTGGCCTGGTGGTAAGACGCTTGTCTACCGATCCAAAGGTTACGGGTTCGATCCCCGTTGGAATCCAGATTTTTTTAAATGGAATCCCAGTCTGGTTTTCACTAAGGGCCTATTAAAACATCTTTCTGGTTGGTTGGAAGAGATTGCCACATGGCAATAAACTCGCCATGTGAGGAAAAAATAAGGGCACCGCGGGCCGCATGTGGCCCGCGGGCCGTGGGTTGACCAGTCCTGGTCTAGATAAAGTTATGTGATTAATAAATATCATTGGTTTAGATCAAGTTATGTGATGATTAAGAAAATGTACTCAAATGACCTAAAAGTTTAGGAAATATATAGTGGACAGAAAATTGCCTTGCCGTTTTACATCCGTTAACATTTCTCAAAAATGAAATCAAGGTATATTGATACACCGAATGCTAATGATGCTCGTTAATCGAGTGCTTATCAACTTCAATTTGCATTGTTTTGAAATCGTTCTTGGTTGTTTGATTCATTTTCAGACCATTAGTAATTTTTCTCATGAGCTCTAATTTAATGCGTGTTTATTAAACAATCATACACACATATCACGCCGTCTCCCTATCGGGGTAGGCAGAAAGCAAAACTTTCCTATCTCGACATACACATTATTCCTCTCTTCTACATCCATACACTTTCTCATACCGTTCGATTTTTTTTCAGACTTTTAACATTTAATTCTTACAAAATTTCATACACTTGTACAACCATACTTTTTTTGGTCTTCCTCTACCAAGCCTTCCACTAACATTTGCAATGTATATTTATTATGTTAGTTTTTTTCATTATTTCGTTCCACATTTCGTTTCCGAAAAACATAGTCACATGTAAAATATATTTCACCATAGTATTGTAGTCTTGTTGAACTATAAAAGAAGATGGATTGCGGAATTTGTACAGTATTAAATCTGTACTGTACTATACTTTCAGCATGAATGTCAAGAGTGACGGTCGGTATGGTGAGGTGCGGGCAGCTGACTTAAGACAGTCCCGTATCGTATAAGCAACTGCATATTGCTAAATTTGCATGTTTTTACTTATGTCTTGCTTACTTAAATATTATTTTACTTGTAATTTATTTCATCAAATACTGTTTATTCCACTTTTTGTAACGGTATAACCCTACCGGTTTCAAGGCTTTCACCTCATCTTCAGGGGAGCACAAACAAGACTGAATTCTGTTCGAACTCGTACCGATACGAGTATACACGCTTCTAACGATTGGGGATATTCGAGTTGGGGACTGAGGACTGAGGGAGGCATGGGACGATCTCGGCCAGCAGCGAAGAGATTTTTGGGATATATGTGTTTAACCCTGCCGGTGCTCGCCAAGGTCGTCCCATGCCTCCCCCAGCCCCCAGTCCCCAACTCGAATGTTTACTGTTAAAAGTGTGTGTCTCGGTACCAATTAGAACAGAATTCAGTCTTGTTTGTGCTCCCCTGATAATGAGATGAAAGTCTTAAAACCGGTAGGGTTATACCGTTACAAAAAGTGGAATAAACAGTGTTTGATAAAATAAATTACAATGTCTTTAAACCTCCACAACGTTAATGCCTTAACTATAAACAATATGTAAAAAAAATATTTTACTTGTTTAAGTGTATTATATTTTTTTATTTGGTTTTACTGAATTATTTTTTTATTGTAATGGATGAAACTCGTACTAATTTCACTTTTTTATTTAAATATTATTGTTGCGAAAATTATACCGTCAATGAAAATAAAATAAATTAATAAATACATAAAATAAAAATGTACGTGTCTATCATATCCATTTAACAACAATTGTTCAGTTCTGGCAGGAGAGTTTTAATTTTATTAGTAATTAATTGAGCATTCAATTCTTTTCTTTTGTAACGTACAATGTACGGTCGATAAAAAAAATGGTCGTGGAGTAAAACAAGTTTTGAAAAGAATCCATCAGGAATTGAACCCGGGACGCCCGCTTGCTTAGTCCACGGTCGCCGATTCAATACGATCACTGGCAGAATGAATACCTTGGATGTAGAGCATCGTATTCTATTTTCTGTAAGTTGGCGACTTCACTGACTAACCTACATCAAGAACATTCCTCTCCCCGGATCGATACGGGAACAGTGCGAAGTTCTCTTTATCACCGCAAGTAGGTCAGTTCAGAGATAAAATTTAAATACACACCGTAAATAATAGAACGATATTGAACTACACTGTATAAATGCACGCTCTTTGTCTTGGTCGGAGACTATTTTGGCCCGAGTTCAGACGTAACTTGAGTAATCACGTTAAAGAATGGAGCTAAAAGATTCACAGTACACAATACTATATATGATATAATATATGAATTTACTCAAAAAATACGTTTTCAAAGGACAATTAATTTTAAACATCACCCGTTTAGGGAGCAAACTCTCCTCAAGGGAATTCTAACTTGAAGCGCCCGAGCGAATTGTGTATCAACACTTTCTTTGTGTACAGTACAACCCTGTGAGAGTATCGGTATGTAATAATCTGAATAAGAATGTCTTTTTTTTTCAAAGGACAATTAATTTTAAACATCACCCGTTTAGGGAGCAAACTGTCCTCAAGGGCGTTCAAATTTGAAACGCCCGAGCAGATCATGTATCAACACTTTCTTTGTATATGATACAGTACAACCATGTGAGAGTATTGTCATGTGGCAATCTCCTCGAACCAATCAGAAATATGTTTATGAGTCCTTTATTGATGTCAGTCAGAATTTTTATTTTAACTGGGTTGCAGGGCAACCTCCAAGTCGGAAGACATGTGTCTTGCCAACTAGGTCACAGAGGTCGACAAAGAAAGAAAAATTGAATTAAGAATTCATATATGATATATGTATATTGTTTATTTTATTTTATATTCTTAGTGTAGATTAATTTCAACAATTTAAAAATATATTTATAATTTTAGTACAAACAACTCAACTCGTATGGTCCCCTGATGATGAGGTGAAAATCTTGAAACCGGTAGGGATATGCCGTAAAGTGGTATAACGATATCATTATTGCCCCGTTAATAAAGTTTGTACGAGAAATTAAATCTTTTTAAACTGAATTTAGACCGTAGAATATAGAATTTGAAAGGAAAATATGAACGTTTTCAGTCCAAAAAGTAATATAGGGTGCTGAATTTAAACTTTACGTAGATGAATTATATCAGATATACTTGGGATATAATTTATCCACGCTTCGTTAATTCAAACATCCCCTCTTTATAGGCATAAGCGATGTTAATTTTCTGCGAATAATAAATTTATAAATAGACAAGTAATGCCAAAATTTAGGGCGTAAAATAATTTGAGTAAATTTCGCTTAACGAATAGGAAGGGAAATTTCTTCCATACGTATATCCACGAAATATTTTATGGGGTATAAACTAAAAGGTATATTGAAATACGAAAATACGAGATATGATTCTGAGAAATTCAAGACAATTTAAATTATGAAAGGATTTTTTTATAAGGGTAGTTGATAAAACACAGTAACACTTATAAATAAAAGAGTAAATATATTATATCTTCAAAAAAAGTAATATATTTCAGAAAACATACACCATTCAAAATATAGCGCATGGAAATATGCAAATGAGTAATACAATAAATAGAAAATCAAAAAAATATTTAAATATATGATATATTTATTAAAAACAACCAACACTGTATGTATACTCGAATCAGACAGCATCAAAATCTATTAAGATGACAGACCACAACAGTATTTTAATACCAAATTTAATGTTTGGAAGTAAAACATGGACGTGGAAAAAGACTGAAGGAAGCCGAATAAATGCTGTAGAAATAAGCGCGCTGATAAAAATACATGAAGTGACAATGTATGACAGAATACGGAAAGAAGAAACTCTAACAAAACAAATATACAGTATTCATAGTTAAGGCATTAACATTGTGGAGGTTTAAAGATATTGTAATTTGTTTTATCAAACACTGTTTATTCCACTTTATGTAACGGTATAACTCTATCGGTTTCAAGGCTTTCACCTCATTATCAGGGGAGCACAAACAAGACTGAAATCTGTTCGAATTGGTACCGAGACACACGCTTTTAACAGTAAACATTCGGGTTGGGGACTGGGGGCTGGGGGAGGCATGGGACAACCTTGGCGAGCACCGATAGGGTTATACCCTTATACGAAACCGGTAGGGGTATACCGTTACAAAAAGTGGAATAATAAACAGTGTTTGATAAAACAAATTAAAAAACAAATATACATTGCAAATAAGTTGTGTGTTTGGATAGAGTAGATTGGAGATTTGTTATCTCTGCTTACCCCGCAAGGGATACATGATATGTATATATGTATTAAACAGTGTTTCAATTTTTAATTATATTTGAAAACAAATTCAAGTGTTCAGTGTTCTTACATAACCAGTGAAAAAATCAGAAGTCATTCAAAAATTGTTTTTTGCCTTCGAAGTCATTAATGCCCTATTTTTATAATAGTAACACTTAACACTGATGATAAAAACAAATTATCCATCTAATTCCAATTGATTCATTTGTTCGTTTTTTTATATTGTTTCCAAATATCAGGCGCTCCAAAGTTGATTTCAATTAAAATGGATTGATGAAATAATTATTCTATCATGTTAACAAAACCAATCAACAACTCGTGTTTACAACCATCTTGATTAGAAGGAATTGCTCAACAGTTCCCCAATAATATCATCAGTCGACACAATCAAACAGTGCATCGCCATTGGCACCGCCCGGTTGTCAAGTGATTGAGGAAAGCAGTACTTGATTAATAGAAGAACTCACTTATTGTCCTGAGGTCACAGAGGTCGATATTTCTATCTACAATCGTTATTATCTAATCCCTACACTAATTTACCTTAATTTATTTTTTTGTTATTTGATTCGTAAATATATATATATGGTAGTTCCCTCGACATCATCGCTAGTGTTCATCTATTCTATTATATTGGAATAGCAAAAACCGCTATGACAAGTCTGATAAAGATATGAACTAAACGGTCTATACTTAGAACCAAAACGAGTCTGGATAAGTCTCTAGTATTATCCATAGCACTGTATGGAGAGGAACATGGACGATGAGAAAGAAGGAAACAAACATGAAAGATGCCTTCGAGATGCGGTGTTGAAGGTGGATGCTCCGTATCCCATGGACCTTAAGGTTTATCAACGTTTATACCATCCAAGAATTAGAGATAACCGAAAGACTTTCGATAACATGTAGAAAAAGAGTCCTAACGTAATTTGGACATGTTGAGGGAAGGCAAACAAGAGGAAGGTGTCCTATGAGATAGGCAGATGAGGTAAAGGAATTGACATGATCCACTACAAGCGTTTAACATGACCCATCACCGGGAGGGATGGAGACAGATGATGCGCCGAGTTCCAGACATATCAGAGAACCACGACGCTTAGAATTGAGCACATGATAATTCTTAGCGCATCCGATATCCCGTTCTAGTTAAGAATAAGTCTTGGACATCCCTCAAACAGACTCGAAGCATGGGAGATGTTCCTCGTTTGTAGCCATAAGGCCCTCAATCAGGACTCGCAATTCCCTGTAAGGGCAACAAGTAGTCTAAGTGAATACTTCAAATCATTACTGTAGTTCGGCAGAGCTGTACCTTGACTCACTTGCTTTTTATCATCCTTATTGACTGTCGACTTACAAAGTCCGTAAAAAGCATGAGGAGCCGTCCCATGACACAATGGTTGGCGAAGTTTTGGAGGAACTTGGCGATATTGAATACGCAATTGATGTCTTGTTAGTGCCTTCTGCAGCGTACGACACTGCACTGCAAGTACTGTGGTAATTAGATTAGGTTTTTTTAGTACTGCTAGACAACAGCTATAAAGTTTATTTTAATTAGAGATAATACGCAGACTTTCAGAATAAAACTGAAAACTCTTCACGGGCAAATGAAGCCTTTAGGGTGGTTCTATGTCATTAAATAACGACTGTAACAATCATAATTGTTCATATTTTCTTATTTTCGCAAACAAATATTGTATATGCCGTAGGTACAAGTTTTACTAACATTTTTTCATATGTGCCATTCGCTATTTGAGAAATTTTATGTCGCTTTATATCTTCCGTAATAAACTTTTGACAAGCCTTTGTTTAAATATCTGTTTTATTAACACAGTTTAACAAATAACCGAATATGTCGCTGTGTTACTTCGCAATAAGAATGTTTGTTAATCTGGAATAAAAGAAACGAAGATCATAAAGTGGAAGGAAATAAAGGCAAAGGCACGAATGGGCCGAAGTAAAATATAATTCATTGCCGCATAAAGCCTCAGACGATGTGGCTGTACAAATTGTAATCAAGGTGCTTTACGAGAGAAGCGAAACTCCTCGGCGTGGATGAAGTAATAAATCTGAAATGGATGCGTCATGTTGGGAACGCGGTAGAAAAGGTATAAAATATATCGAAAACAAAAAATACAAAAGGCGTTCGGGAAAAAGACAGGAACTCAAAATTGAATTTATTGTTCGCCTGAAGAAATTTAGTACTGCATGAGTATGTTATAATGTAGCAACAATATGATTTATTTTTGGATCGGCGATATATTGAACGTTCTTGGTATTTAGATATATTTTTACAGATATTATTTTATTACAATGTACGGACTTTTAACGACCGTTAAAAAAGGTTACAAAAGTAATTATAATTTTGAGTGCGCCTGACTATAAATACAACTTATCCCAAAAATATAAGTTTTTACACGAATCTATACAAAAAAATATCAAAAAGCAGTACGCACATGCATACCACTCACCACACGTAAAACACAAACAGCAGACAGGTCAAGGCTCAGATAATCAAAGGCAATACTAAAAATAAAGGAAAAAAAACAAGAAAATAATAAAAAAATATATATACGAGTACGTATAATTAATCTATTCGAATACATAAAAAAAACAAACGGACATGGAAACTTCAACATATTTATAGAGATCTCGAAAAGTTTAAGGGAAAACAAACC